>JAGGAT010000280.1:0-43107 GCA_017657195.1 Termitomyces sp. T70a
GGGGATACGACTTGGGAGTCGCTGGAGGTATGCAAGGACCTAGAGGCCCTTGACCGATATCTGGAGGTCCAGGGGGTAAAATGCCCTGGACAATTAGCGCAACGTAGCACACTGCATTAGTAAGCCATGGACTTCTAGTCTGTGGCTTGTTGATATATTAGCCAACTTGTGGCTAATGCCAGTGCATGCCGGCTGTAGGCACCGTATTAGTCAGCCATGTGGAGGCTGCTAAAAGAGTCGCCTGTACAAAGTTCTTTTTTTTTCTTCAACGCCCACAGAGTACCACTGTCTGCACAGCAGACCCACCTTACTCTGTCAAAGAAACCGAACCCAAGTGATCGGGGAGGGGGCTCTGGCCCGCCTCCCCACAAAAATTCGAGCCACGCTAGTGGCTCAAGAGGGGGGAAGAAGAAGGAGAAGAAGGGAGGGCAGGGCGATGTGGCCCCGCTGGCATACAGAGTTTTGAGCCACCCTGTGGCTCAGCAAGGATGAGGAACAGCTTGAGGAGGGGCTGTGGGCTGCCAGGGCTCGCGTAGGGGACGTGTGTCATCCCCCCCGTGGTTCGTGGAGGGCTCCTCATGACAGGTACCACCACCACCATACCAAGATGCGTTTTTTGGCAGACAGCCAGCGCCCATACAGCCTGTATGGTCGCAGGAGTTCGGCCAATATGTGTTACCACAAGTTCCTGTGGTACCTCAGGCTTTCCCAGCAGGTCTCAAGTACCTGCCACTTTGGCAAACCCCAGGACGAGCCGCAATCAGTTCGCCCCTGTCTCTCCCCACGAGATAGATGAGGACAATACTGCGTCGGCAGTACCAACGACAAGTGAGTTGTCAGTGCCATCCCATGGCTTGGAGTACCCAGGGCATACAAGTGACGCCTCCAGGTCAAAGAAGAAGGGGAAAGCAAAGGCTTGTGAGCCTTTGCCTAATGTGGAGGCAGATGAACAACTTGCTCATCTGCTACAGCACCTCCACAATGCTGGAGTACCAGAGGATGTCGAGATGGACGTCCTCGAAAACCCTGTAGTGCAAATTGCACTCAACCAAGTTCTAAACGAACTTGACATTGTTTGACGACAGAGGGATGAGGCCCGATCAGACCTCT
Organism: Termitomyces sp. T70a; assembly: GCA_017657195.1. Classification (NCBI taxonomy): domain Eukaryota; kingdom Fungi; phylum Basidiomycota; class Agaricomycetes; order Agaricales; family Lyophyllaceae; genus Termitomyces; species Termitomyces sp. T70a. Next base: position 1,111 of record JAGGAT010000280.1, read on the forward strand.
ACCGCTCTGCAATGGGACTGGGGAAGAGAGTAGCTTCCCCAGTCAGGAATTTGCCACAGAAGGCCCGTTGACAGGACCTTCAATCCACCCCTGGGGATAGGGCACCAGCATTGCCCTATGAGGACATCGGTCCATCAGGGGAGGAGGTGGAAATGGGGGATTCCACCCCCTTGCAGTCGAAGGGGAAGGACATCAAACCGTCCCCCCCCAAAGTAATTGTGACTGGGTCCACAAACCCAGTACCCATAGTACCCATAGGCTTGTCAAAGCCTATGCCACCTCCTAAGAGTGGCGCTGTGGCGCCACCCAGTCAGTCGTCGAAGGGCAACAAGCCTGTTGCCCACCACAAGGTACATTTCCCTCGGAATGTACCCGATCAAGCCCATCCCGGCTATATTGAGGTTGACGAACCTCATATCTATACGTTCCCCCGCAAGTATCCTGAGCGGCCATCATCTATTGTGCACCACGAGGAAAGTGATGAATACTTCTTCATCACGCAGCCACAGGGCAACAACGACGATGACTCTGGGTCCGACAAGATGGACCCATCGTGAGCATATCAGGAGATTGAACCTGATGACGACGAGATAGCTTGTCACCTAAAACAATTGCACAATGCTAAGGTCAACCAACGCTTAGCTGAGGATGCCAAGAAGTCCAAACAGGACTTCGAACAGCTCAACAATACAGTGCCTGGCCGCCTTCCAGACAGCTGGGAGACTACTTTTGTCAACGGGCATTGGGAACGCCAGAATGACTTTAGGGGCATTTTGCACCCTAACTTCTATTGGTCACCAATGACCAATGTAGTATATGTGGGTGAAGAGGCGAAGATCGCCCGCACTCACGAGCTGGCTGGGATGGTGTACACCACCCAGTCTTACTACAGACTTTATCGATGGGTCCCACGAGGGATGCCCATGAATCCTGAGCAGGTACGCCTGCTCGTACGAGTTACCAAGGAGAATGGTACCTCGATGACGCTTTGGGAGCGCATTCATGCAGTGCTCCTTCTCCAGGAGTTCCATAGGATCTCCTACTTCACGCACAGTATGCGGCAGGACTGGTCTATGTGCCGAGTCCTTGAAATAGACACAGCCAATGTCATGCGCTGCCTACCGAGCAACGATAGGCACTGGCTCCCGGTGCCTCTGCCTTCATGAGCGTCAGCCATGTTGGGCTGACCAGATAATTTGACTCGTGGTGCAGGACTACCTCAGGTCCCTATAGAGCACCACTTTGAGATAGACCGGTGGGCGCAGTACTTACTGCACCATGGTCATCCTGGATCCCAGAACTTTGTGTCTGGGATCGCTATAGATATTGCTGGATGAGTCAGCTGAGGCACTGTCTTTGGCTACGTCCTAGCACACGCACTGGCACCCACTGGTGCCCATGCTCGTGCTGCATACATGAGAGCTTTTGCTCTCATTGCTGCTTGCCCCCGCCTCTATGCAGAGGCTGTGGACGTGTATAATCAGGAAAGCATGAGGCCCTTCGAGGCCATCAATAACTATAGCTTTCCATTGCACAGGCTCCACATAGAGCCTGGGCAAGCTGCTAACCTTGGGGATATGGAGGTGCTTTGCCACCTCCTTGCCAACAGGATTCCACATATGTGGATGGACCACACGTATACCTACGGCATACGCTACCTAGACTATCACTGGTCCGGGAGTGGTCTTCATACCGACCTCTTCGCAAGTGTTGACGATGATAGGCATTGACGCCTGCAGCTCCATGGAGCTCCAGGAATCTTGCCTGGTTACAACGGGTGGTACGAGCCCACCCCTGACGATTGAGAACACTTCCGCGTTCTCATTCAACTCTTGGAGGCCAAGGACCTCCAGCCACTTTCAGATCGAGAGTGGCTTCGGTATGGCGAAGACGCCAGGTTTATATACCTGGCCAATCGCCCAGCAGTGGCTGTTCACGCTGCTCCAGCACTACCATCTCTGGTGATGACCACGACTCCGCCACTGGGACCTGACAAGTCCCTAATGCAACCAGACCTGCCAGAGGAGACTACACCTGAAGTCTCCTCCCCTACCAGACTCTGGTACTGTGCAGATGGAGGCACTCCCCATGCCTCCAACCGCTATGGAAGCATCTGACAACGTTGATACCACCATTGTCGCTTCATACCCACCCCCTGATACGGGGTCTAGCAAGACTGCGACCAACGTTGCAGTCTCTGGGCTCCCAGCTGAGGCCACAGATCACCCTGTCGCCTCGGATCCCTTCACTTCAGTCAACACTGAAGCCATGGGATGGGATGAAATGACAGCCATAGCAGAATCTGCACAAGACCTTATGGACGTAGAGGCCATTTAATGTGGTCTCTACGGTCTTCCTGGATGGATGGGAGAACCATCAAGGAGGGACCGGCACAGGTCCCTTCAGGTTGCTCTATTGCGCTCTAATCAAGATGCAATCAGGCAAAGTCCAAGCAGCACAAGTTGCGCATCTGCGCAACTTGCATGGCCATTAGAGACTTCTTTGACGTCCTCAGAGAGCTTCCAGTCGCTCTCCAAGGTATCAGTCTCTGGTGCGATGAGACCAAAGCTACCTGCTCGGGCTCTTCTGAGCAGCGTCCACTGCAATGCAGCACTGCTGTATCGGATGTAAGGGAACTGTCAAGTTCCCTGATAGCAAACTTCTGTAATGAGAGAGGAAGAATGTCAACGGCTAAAGAAGAACTTGCACAATGGGCGGGATGCTATCTCCTGCCCTATACCCTGCATTTTATTTTATTCTTATTTATACTGATGAGACCCAGTAAGGTCTCATTGGTTTTCATTGATTCATTATTCAATAAGACCTATAATGGTCTCATGAGGGGGGTATGTAATGGATCGTGCCCGTTACAGCACTAGACTACAGTATTATTACTATAGTTATTATTTTACTTAGCTATTATGTAATTACTATATAAGTCGTGAGGGTTACTTATGTAACCTCAAGTAGTTTTTTTGCACAACCGTAGCTAGAATCAATTGATAGGTTCTGACTTACGGTGTCGTGCGTGTAAGGCTCAGTAACTGCGTTACAATAGTAGTCTCCTGACAGGAGACCCATTTTTCATTCCTCCTTCTCACCTTCTAATCCTCCTCTGGCCATCCCCACTATAATTTTTCTTTATGCATTTTCTCAAGCACTACTGGCCAGTACCACTTTTAGGACTTTAGCTGTGCTGGCTCTCTATCCATAATTCATTTACTGTCAATCTTCCAGCATAGCTGCATTGGGATCCTTCTTTCATCTCTTCTTCTCACCCTCCACTCCTTCTCTGGCCACCCTCACTATAATCTTTCTCTATGCATTTTCTCAAGTCCTATCTGCTAGTACAACTTTTAGGACTCTAGCTGCACTAGTTTCTTGTTCATAATTCATTTACTGTCAGTTTCCCAGCACAGCCACTTCCAGATTTGAACAATTTCCAGGTTTTTACTTTTTAGGTTAGGATTGAGACTTTCTATTGTTCTGTACAGTAGCTCCCATGCATCCAGAGCCTTGGAAGTGCCACATTTGGCATAGAAAATACTCAGAGTTGTTCTCTTTGAATCTTCCTCTGCCAGATGTGTAGCTATGCTTATACAACCTTAGATAGTACTGAATATACTTTGGATCTCCCTTTGCCAGCTGTGTGACTTAGCTATAGCCTCCAGAGGTCACCCTTACACCAATCATATTTTTCACATGTAGATAGACTATGCATATACTTATAGTATATGCTATTGAACTATCACTGATTTAGAAGTAACCATTACACTGACTTCTTTTTGAGTATTAATGATAACTGTCACCATCACCTAGAAAACTACAGTCCTTTAATAATACTTCCAGAATATGATGGGTGGTATGAACCCACTCTTGATGACTAAGAACACATGTGTGTTTTTATTCAGCTTCTTGAGGCTCACTGATTAAGAGTGACTCTGTTATAGCAAGAATGCCAGGTTTAGATATCTGGCCAATCAACTGAAAGTAGCAATTTAAGCTGCAAAGGTACCACCACTACTGGTAATGACCTCATCTCTATCCATGGGACTTGACCAGTCCCTTATGCAATCTAACTCAGAAGAAGATTCCGCCACAGTGCTCTTCTCCACCATTATAGCACTATTAAATAGTGCTAACTCCTTTGAAGCACTTCTAGTGCCTCCCTTGTCTTTGGCTGAAGAAACCAACTGTGATACTCCAGCAACCATATTTGAACCACCTGGCAAGACAAGACCCAGCAAGGTTGCAGCCAATGCTGCTGCCTCAAAATTCTTAGCTGAGGAGACCTTATTTGCTTTTAAACACTGTCAAAGGCTTTAATAGCCTCAGCTAGCTTCTATATTAGACAATGTATGGTCCTTGCCATGCCTGCTTATCATATCTATAGAATTATCAATCCTACATCTGATACTACAATGTAGGGTATATCCATTTACCTCAATATAAATTCATGAATGAAATATTATATCCTGCCCCTATATTTATTTTTACTTTTTATTTTATAATGCTTGTCTGGCATATATACATATTACAACTTCTTGCCTCATTGCCTATTATAAGACTATCTTGGATCTTATAAAAGAGGTATGCAATGGCTAGCCGAGTTACACTTAACTGTTCTTATCACTTAATATATCATTATTAAAACTGTTACTATGAGGTTATGATTAGGTAACTTCAATAGTTTTTTTTTGCACCACTATAGCCAAATCCAATAAACAGATTCTGACTCACAGTATAGAGTGGAAAAGGCTCTGGAACTACACATTTGTAAGAGTAACCTCTAGAAACTATGGTTCAATCACACAGCTAGCAGAAGAAGATTCCAAGAGTGTATTAATGTATGTAATAATAATTACACACCTGATTCACTCTGCTAAGTGCTCATAGAAAATAAAAGGTAAATTACATAATATACACTGCAGGTGCTGGAAAATGTTTCCATTGGAAAAAGTGTAAAAGAAATATGTTATGCCATTTCTTTGTCAGCTTTTTCTTTTGGAAAAAGGCATTTTCCATTGTCTAATGCCTTTTTCCCTTTGAAATATATGCCCTGGAAATGGCATAACATGTTTCTTTTTCCCTTTTTGCAATGGAAACATTTTTCAGCACCCACAGTGATATAAGTCACATGTAATGGTCACATATCTGGGTCACATGTCTAGATCACCTGCTGAAATCACATGTTTGAATTGCATATGCAGCTGAGTCTGAAAAGAGGGAGTAAATGATAGCTTGATGGCAGAATTACTCTCTCTTTTGAAACTAAGACCAATTTGACATCTGAAAGAGTCTGGCATCAGACTGAGTAAATCAAAGGAGTATAACCTGTGCTATTCCCCAACTAAGTAGGCAGAGGTCTAGAGAGTTGAAAACAAGGCTGAGAAGTGAAGAAATAGATGTAAAATAGACATTACAGCATCCTAAGTGTGGAGACTTTCTTCTTTGCTGCTGAGTAAAAGCCTGTCTCCTTCAATGCATTCCTAACTATGTAAGAATTAACAGGATCAGAGATGACAGAATTAATGAACTGTGTGGCTTGAACAGCATTATGCAGCTTTCCAGTAGTAATTTGGTAAATAATAAACTATTTGTTACATGCCATAAGCTTGGAAGAACAACTTCCAGGATAATTCTCTTTGTTGCTCTCTAGTTTTTTGCTGATCCTCTCCTTCTTATAGTGCTCTTTTCCAGGCCAGTTTTTGCTTGGATTGGACAATTCAAATACTTTTTATTGAAGAAAGAAGCAACAGAAAAGTGATTGGCAGCAGAGATGGTAGTAGAGTATCAAGAAGGTGATTGAACAAAGTTGAACATATCAAATTGATACAAATAAGGTTATATAACATTGTTTATGCTTCTTACAAGGTGTTTTTACCTTTTATTGCTGAAAAATGATGAGAAAATAACAAAATTGAAGTAACTTAGAAAAAGCTGCCCCAATAATTGAATATTGATGTATTGATCAGTGAGTTTTGTTTTAATTACATAATTCATACATTATCATGGAGCCAGGATGCAGCTGTATATCATGTGATTTTTGTTGATTTTTTTGCTTGGGTAATTTTTGCATACTATTGTGAATCCTTTTAAAAAGGCCAAACATTGGGGCAGACTTTTGAACCAGCATATATTACCTGCTTGTATGGGCCATTGCAAGCATGGCATAACCAAGATCTACTATATCATTAATCATATTATTTCTATATATTTTTTAAATCATTAAGTTTTGATTAAACTACATAAATCAAATATATATATATTTACATTTCCTGTTATACATGTTTCCATGACATCTAAGACTCATTTAAATGCAAATTGCTCCTACATAGAGTAATTTCCATGGCAGCAAAAATCAAAAACATTATTTACACACTCCATCCTCTGCTTACATGAGCAACTATTTAGATGAATGTATTGCATGATGGCAAAAATCAAAAACATTATTTGCATGTCTCACCCTGCTTAAAGAATGAATTACATAACAGCAAAAATCAAAGACATTATTTACACACTCCACCTCCTCTGCTTATATGAGCAACTGTCCAGACAAACATATCACATGACAGCAAAAATCAAAGACATTATTTACATGCCCCATTCTCTGCTTACATGAGCAACCATCCAGATAGATGTATTACATGATGGCAAAAATCAAAGACATTATTTGCATGTCCCACCCTGCTTAAAGAATGAATTACATAACAGCAAAAATCAAAGATATTATTTACACACTCTACTTTCCTTGCTTACATGAGCAACCATCCAGATGAATGTATCACATGATGGCAAAAATCAAAGACATTATTCACATGCCCCATTTTCTGCTTACATAAGCAACCATCTAGATAAATGAATCACATGATGGCAAAAATCATTTGCACACTCCATTTCCTGCTTACACAAGCAACCATCCAGATGAATGTAACACATGATGGCAAAAATCAAAGACATTATTCACATGCTTGCCCAATGGGAACAAATCAATTATATTTTTCCCACACATAGTCCACTACCCAGAAAAACCTCAATCTATTCTAGATCTCAGAATATTACTCTCTCCTTAAATATGGCATGTGGCCTTTTGCCTACCAGATACTAACTATCTAGTTAATTAGACCCTCCAGTAGGATTATGGCACACTGCTCATTCTTACCCTGCTTGCCAAGTGAGCTTTTGTAGTGTATTACTGACTCCAAGTACCACCAGCTGCACCATCACCTCATGACCTACCAGGAGAGCATCTAAACAATGCTTGGACACATTGGCCTGCTCATTCCCATGTATGTAGGGGGACATGGAATTTGACAGCTTCTGTAGCTTGTAGTTGCCATTGATAGTCCTGTGCAACATGAGCGCCACATTCTGTGCACTTAATAAAGGATTTTTTCTTTAAAAAAAAGCTGACTATGAAAGATGAACATGAAAGCTGTAGACATGGGAACACTGATTGATGAAAGAGAAACACAACAAAAAGACTAATGTTAGCCAATGACACTGCCATGGTATACATTATATAATTATGTAACTACTGGCACTTCTCACTGCAATCTCAAAACCCTTTTGACACTTGAGACAGGGATATCTATAAGGGGAGCTTTCCCCTTACTTGGTGCATTGTCAATCTTTTCAAGGTTTTCTAGTCTAATGGATATTCTGGTCAAATTTGGTGTCTTGAAGCTTGGACATGAGTTCAACTCCTGTTGCTTGCATTTTGTCCTGTGTCTGTAATGTATTGTTTCCTGTAATCATTTACATAGGATAATGCATAATCATTCTACTGTAATTACACACAGAATAATGCATTAGAATGTCAGAATCGGCTGTTATTTAGCGCTTCGTTTAGTAAAGATATCGATAACCCTTTCGCCTTTCCATCGCTTGTTCAAAAGTGAGGCCTTCGAGGCGAGCTGCCTCTTCAACTCTGGTCCGGTCTGCGTCCTTCAAAGCGGCATTCTCATCTTCGTCCAGCTTTTTGTTCTTACGGATAAGGATCTGCCTAGTTACTTTCAAGCAAGCAATTTCAGGCTCTGGGAAGGGCCTCGGAACAGGAGAAAACGTACCCCATGCAAGAAAAGTGCTGAATGCTAAAGCAGCAAGCGAAATAGCCATTGATTGGTGGTATTCAGGGCCCCATGCTGCCTTCCACGTATAAGATCCAATTCTGCATCAATGAAACCCCTATAAGTGCTGAGAAAATCAGTCTGAGAGCGACAATGCAAACAGATTTCCCAAATTTCCGATGCCATTTACTATTCCTATTGCTGCAGCACGCTTTCTGTCAATGCGACGAGGTTACTCAGAATCCAAGACAGAACAATGGACTTCATACGCTGGTGGTCGTGGAATTGTATTGGACACCCATGTAAGAGTTATCGCAAAGCCTAATAATATGAAACTATCATTTGTCTGCATAACAGCTCTTTGAATGGACTTGCCGGCATATCCAGAAGCCATGAGGAACATCGCAACGTATCTGCCAGGAATCTTCATAGTCGAAAGTGCGATGATAAAGCCGACTATGACTCCCCACCACCACCCAGCGATGTGGAAAAATCTTTCGCCAGTTTTATCTGCATGCCATGCACTCACACAACAGAGGATACTCGCAAACACCCACGGAGGCCTAGAAACGTCAGTAAATAATTAGTAAACGAAGATTTACGGCGCTCGTACGCAACCAGCAATAGGCTAATAGTCGTCGAGAAACCGAGGGTTTGGGTCAAACTTCAGAAAAGAGATAAAGATAAGGCAGTAGTACAATTGAGTCGGCTGCACGTACGTTGGGAAGAAGTTCACAAAACTGAGACCCAAAAGTTGTGAAACCGTTTGGAGAGAAAATATTAGGACAAGAGGATCACTGATGGCCATCTTGAGACCCTTCAAGGGACTGTATAGTAGTTAAGGGTTATCAAAGGACACCAGTTCAACTTTCACAAGGAATAGACATACGAATCTTCGGCGTTATCTTTGTCAGCTTCTCCTGCATCTTCCGATATTCGGGCTAGAGCGAGACGGCGCTCATGGCTAGACATCCAAAGTGTATTTTGCGGCTGGTAAGATAATATCAGGACCTGAACATGACTCAGAGTAAGTAGCTCACGTAGTTCGGCAGAAGCCACCTATGAAGTTCATGAGTACAGTAAAGCTGATATTATGAAAGGTGAACAATCAACATGCTAGCAAATCCGATGGTTATTGTTATCGATCCCTGTAAAGGATATGAGGGGCATGATGGTAACGCTATAAAAGTCTGTTGTTACCTCAATAAAAAATAGCCTCCAGGAGAAGTCAGCGGAGGTAGCATTTTGATACATTACTTACCACCTCCAGGCTCGAATGCCACGCTTTCCTTCCATGTTCGCGAGGATGCCAGCAGCAATAAGCTTGAGAAAGAGTGTGCATGTCAGTAAAAACCACCGCGACGACATTAATCGACCTACAGCTCCAAACGCGTTCGATATCAGGAGCCCTGTATAGAGAATGGCGGACCTAAAGGCCAACTCCTGCATAGTTTGGTAAGTAGTTTGATCCTTGAAAAATGGTCACCTTCTTTGTGTACCATCGTGACAAGAGGTACAACGTCCCGGGATAAAATGCTGACTCCGGTATACCAATGAACAAGCGGCATGCGATAATCCCAGCGAAATTTTTCGTCACCTGCGACCGGCTTGAGTATCGTCGATGATCCATAACGATGGGCTAACGAACACCTGTGAGTGCGCTTATAAGTCCCCAGAGAACCACACAGAGGCCAATGTATAAAGACGGTCTACGACTCAGTCAGATGACACAAGTCATTACCAACACAACTAAGGCTCTACCGCGGAAGATAGTTAAGGAGCTGTCCACATAATGAGTACACCAATACTTTCAGTCTAAAATACCTCGCTATACCATATTTGAAGGAATTTGAGCTGGGCAGTACGAAGCATAAAGGACCGCAATCACTGTAGCATATTGAATATCTACACATAAATCAGGCAAAATGTTGGCGATCAGTCGATAGCTATACCAACCCGAGATATCCAGATCCTGCTGCATGCCTTTCAGTCTAGCCGTTGTGATTCCGTTACGCTGTGTGCTTGAGTCAGCATGTTCTGCATCAACAGTCGTAATTTTCTTACATCAATGTAATTCATAACGTATATGACGAAGACGGTCGGCAGCAACCTCGAATCGAGTTTCCGAACGAGTTTGCGTTCGGCTTCTAACCTCTCTGGAGTACCTGGTTCAGGGAGGTCGGGACCATCGTCATTGATGCCAGTGGCATGCTTGTTCTCGGCCTCGATAGTTATGCTTTCCTTCTCTTTGTCCAGAGAATCTTTGGGGACAAGCGAGGTGGTCATTCAGGCGTGGAAGAAAGATATGTAGTTTCTTATCTTGATATAGCTGCAAAAAGTAATCGCCTGGTGGGATACGGAATACGGCATACTCCTAGGACAATGTGACCTGAAGGATCAGAGCCAACGTAAACTGCTTCATAATGGAGCCCCTTTTTTCACGGCTACCCGGTCTCTGGTCAGAATCACTTACCTTTAGTGACAGCACAAACGCATAACGATCATTCTGGTGTGGGGCCACGTGAAGGAATAGTTTCCCCTTCAGGAGGACGTGACCACTTGGAGGGAAAGAAAGCAAGGTCATCTGACGGCGAGTTCGCGTGTGCAGCGATCTCAAGACCATCCACCATATCCGAAGTCTCCAAGTCTACCGCAGCAGGAGGTATTTACTCTCACTCAGTCCAGTTCCATCAAACATCGCAAGGGCTGATTCTCGAGAATGCAGATCTTCAGCCACCAGCCAGAGTAAGTATGAGGATATTGCGGTTCGAGACTGTCATTGCTAGTTGAGATTATGAGGATTGGGATCAAAAAGCCCAAGAAGTCGTGAAATGCAAGAAGGGGAGTTGAAAGTTACCTTCTCGCTTCATAAGAATCCAGAAGGATTGCGAGGTACATCCATCATCACCCGCGTAGTTTATTTGGATGCCTCTATCAGTGTTTTACTGGGAGAGCAAGCTCGTGCATTAATTTGGAGCGACAGGGATGTAATGAATTGACTGAAGCATTATTATCAAATGCACCTTGAATGAAGCACAACTATGTTTGATAGATAATTCCAGTATCCGCAGATCAGGAGAAGGACTCGCACAAGGACATCTCAATAAGTACTAACTGACAGATTCCGTTACCATGAGTAGTTTACGCAGGCTGTGCGCTGCGCATTTGGAATCCCATGACAAAAAAGCTGGTCAGATTCTGATAAAGGTCGCCCCTGTAGAGGAGAGAAAACACAGACATTAATGCTATGATCTGTTTATATACAGCACATCAGAAGGCACTGGTCAAGAAGATCATGACACCTTGTGTAAAATATTGTAATATCATCATGATACTTGATAAACTTAGGCATATAGTTGATTCCGGAGAAGATTACCTGGGAACGCATGCATATCTAGATATATACGGCCCAGGGGCTCCTTACTAAATAAGTACTCAGAATGGCATGAGTTTAATCATGAAAGGAAATGAAAGGAAAATGTCGACATTGACACGCTGTGAGATGCTCTCCGACGGCATCGTCGACGACGATCGTTCTACTTGTATTGAAGATGCGGACTCGAATGAGGGCAGTGCCTAGATCTACTGTGAGGTTATTCGAGCACGATTGACAAACCAGCTATTCCTCCAAAGTCTTTGCTTTTAAGAAAAAGTCTGGACCCTGTCGGACCCTTCAAGTTAACGAAACTTTTGCAAACAAAAATACATGGCTCCAGGCCGCTTCGGAGCCAATATAACATGCACGGAGAACACTCCAAATTGATCATACTTGTTCTTCTGCACCTTGTGCCCGGATATGGATCAAGCCCTGTTCTCGGATAGACACCACCCAAGACCTCAAGGACCAGAATATCCTCCGATTACCTCCATCCCTTGTAGGATTAGGCATATCACATAATAATGCAAGACGCGGGTTTCGACCAGCGGCACAAATATATGGGGTACCAGAACATCCAGAAACTCCATTTCCTTGGCGGGGAGGCGTAAAGCATGAACGATGGCCGAACAATCCAGGTGAATGCGCCGTGTCACGAATAATGTTGTTGACATTTTCAAAACGAAGGTTCGGTCGAAGTAAATCCGATCTGGCGGGGAAACCGTCGCTCCGGAAGGATACTTTAACAACATGCAATGAAGAGCCCTGAGAATGAAAGGTAATCACAAGAATAGCGAGCCTTGAAGGTGTCAAAAAGGGGATATTATGACATGACCTATGGACACAAGTAGTACGAAAAATTACAATAATACAGGAATATATCTCAAAGAGTCGCAGTGAATCTTACATAGTCTCGCGTTCCATGCGCCGTCGCTTCCTCTCCTGCTCTTCAATAATCAGCCTCTCTGCGGCAGAAATTGGAGCTGCACGTTTCTTGTCATTCATTTTTTCCGTGACGTCACTTGAGGCAGCCTTGAAGACATTCGGACGCTTAAGCGGGTTTGGCTTGAGGGGATTTGCTGCAATCTTTAAAGGATTCTTGAGGCTTAATGATGAGCCCGAATTTTCGGGGATAACTGTGGGAGTGGCGGGTTTCGATACGGAGAACGAAAGAACCACCTTCTCAGCGCCTTCTTCTCGTCTAAGGCCCTCCTCTACAGCATCCGTGCTCTTTGTTTCCGGTGATGCCTCTGTCTCTATCATAGCCCGTTCAATCTGCTCTGCAATAAGCAACCTTTCACGCTGCTCGTCTGACATTGTCGCGCGGTCTTTCTTCATCGAAGCTTCCTGTTAAGTGGTACAAGTGGTAAATGAGAGCTGCGGGCAGATACGTGACCGACTACCACACCTGTTTTGCCAAGGCCTTCGGGCTATTATCAATCCAGGCAATGAACCATCCCTTCTCAGTCTCGTCTACCCGGGCAATTCCGGAACGACCCAAATGTTTACAAAACTCAGTGAGTGTCACCCAGCGTGTGGAATTCATGTGGAGGTGGCTCTTGTCAGAGATGTATTCTTGATAAACCCGGTTTGCTTGCACGCGCTTCGTCCCAAATCTGATATGCACAGGCTTCGTGAGGATTTCCAAAATTGCTTGATACAACAGATAACGTACCTCCGAGAAAGGAGAGAAACAAATTCCGACTGAAATCTCATCGAGAAATCCGAGATGTGTCTCCCTGCGTTCTCCCCGACTACCAGCATCTGGCGCAGATGCGATTCGGAAGTCATGTGGCACTTGAATCCATTCTCGTCTCTGCATTGTTTTTCGCAAACTTGACAGTACCACCTCAGACGCTGTAGACCTTTGGATTTCATCTTGTTGGCGAGGTATTTTGGGGTACCGACTAGACAGTAATATCAATACAATATGAGCAGAAAACCTAGTGTCTCTTAACTTACCTTCGGCTCGTGGCATTTTGAAAGTAAAACACTAGATAAATGGTTGAAGTAGTTTCTACGTTGATAGTGGCAGTGACCAAGGGATACACTGTAATTGCTGACTTAAGGTAGTTTTGTTTGATCCATTTCCTGATTTGGATAATTTCATGTGATCGATGGTGACTCGTAACAATTATTACATCTCACAAATCGAAATCCAAGAAATAATGTATTACTGAGGAACGCAACTTTGTACTGAATAAGAACGATGCATCTGATAGACAAGTAACGACTCCGAATAATTCATGGTAATTTGCAGAGATGATTCGATCATCTGGAGGCTGGAGGACATCCGGGTAAACCAAGCCCTCGTTAAGCTGGACATCCAAAAGGTGTACCAATACGGATAACCCTCTTAAGAGGCTTTTGCTTTTGCTTTTGTATGTTTACGAATATAACTACGAGCACTAGGGACACCAAACTAAGTATGTACGAAGGTACCGGTCAGTAACAGAGACATTCTATGGACAATTGCATTTGTCTCACCTGTATGAGGGGGTAGATTACGAGAAGAATGGCACCAATCGTCCAGCCCCCTTTCACATATTTAGGGAAAGGTTCAGTGAACTGACCTTGACTCCATTTTTTAATCACCAGCAGCTCAGTTAGCGTGGTCGCGAGAAGTAACCATACATGCTGTCCCATTCTGACTGCCCTCCTATGTTGAGAAGTGAAGCTCAGGGAAATGATATCGACAGAAACCAAAGGAAGAATGACCTTGGATCATGTATGTACTGATAGAGCTCTCGAGCTGCCGGCAACGCACATAGGAAAACGGCTGCAAGACGTAAGATGACAATAGGGTGATCGGGTTCCATCCATAGAAGGGCCTGTCGTTACAACCATGACTCAAATGAATGGCAATAGACATCAAAAGAGCCCACCTTGAGGTAGAATGGATTAAGCTCAGCAGCCAAAAATACAGCCAATAAAAGCACGACGACGATATAATTGGTAAATGAAGACGCAGTTCCCCATTTAAATGCTGTGAAGTCATGTGGAGAAAATTGGCTGAGGACACGTTTGGCTTTTGAACGGAGGCCGCGGGTTTGTCGTAATCCACGCCATTCGTACGGCTTGACAATTCAAAGATGTTGATAAGCCTTACAAGGAAATAAACGAAGACTGACTGACTTTGACTTCCAGGTACTGACACACTTTCATACCTGGGGTTGTACTTAAGAAAAGTTCCGTCACAGAAAATCAGATGACAAAATCACCTAAGTAAGTCCCGATCCAGTTGCATACAAGGACATCCAAGATCCACTAAGTTAAATGGTGAAGTGTGTTCTTGATGTCCGAGTTTGTAATAACTTACATGGTCCCACCAACACTGGCGGGTGTTATCAGAAGCAATCGATGTGAGTCAGCCTTCGGAGGCTTACTTCTGCAAAATTGGCCAGCTGATGCTGTAAGCTGTATTCAGCCAATTCGAAAGCAATACTGAGGATCTGATGAACAGATACGTCAATTTCAGTTGTTGACGTGAATGGGTGGGTAACTTGCCCAGCAAAACCAGTAATCGCGCAATATCATAGCTTTCCCAAACCATCCTAATGTATGAGCTATGCAGAATATGTCGAGTGCATTCTAGATGTCAACAAATTAGCCGTGGCACACGTCAAACAACGCTCTGTTCGGCATACCCAAATGTTTTTCGTTGTGAAGGCACAGTCTTCTGCGTAGCTCTTCTCCGGCAACGGTACGCCTAATTTCGGGTCGATGTAAGTCATCATTATGCGTGCCGTACCCAGGTCCTGAAACAGGAGGAAAACTAGACCAAGCTCATATAGCAGATTAATGCCCAGGATAATTCTCCAAAACGCAGGATGAGGCCTAATAAATGGCCCATCACGAAATTGGATCATGGAAAAGGTTAAAAACGCTCCGATGGCAGCGTAGACTCCACTGTGATTAAAGGTGTAAGGGTATCGATGTTTTAAGGATATAGTAGATAGATTACTCACACTCGTCGTTTGTCACGCCCCTCTTCCAATACATCCTGTGTTGTCGCGATGTACGTTAGAAGAATCAGACCACATGCAAGGACAGAAAGGGTGAATGGCTTGTAAAAAAACCTAAACAGTACATGATTCAGCAACAATCGATCACTCTGAGCAGGATAACGTACTCTACACTGGTATCGTGCCTTTCCTGGAACGGTGTAATCCGCGTGTATGGCTCGGTTCGGTCCGCCTTCAAATTTTGTGTAACTTTAACAGAAAGGATATTCACAGGAAAGGACGACACATACATCGTACCCTGAAGATATTTTCAGTTAAACAGTTCAGCTGAACGATACCTCTCCCATGCTCTTACTCACATCGCACGGGCATTCCATCCATGCCTGGCGAAGGTTCCAATTCCGGTTCCGCAACAGGTGACAGCATCGCGTCAGAATCCTCGGCTGGAGACGTGACCGACAGGTCGGGGTGTCCTGAACCCATGATAACCGGAAGAACTTTGATCTGGAAAGAAGTTTTCGTTCAACGGTCGCAATTGCAAAAATTGCCGCTGACATTTGGCACACACCGATGCCGCCAACAAAGAAATGAAGAGGATAGGATAATAGGATACTATAGCACAAACGGAAAAATAGAAGTACTTGACCGAAACTTGTCCGGCTCGAGACTTGAGAATGAGACAGTCACAAATGAGCACAAATTGTCGTGTCTCTCCAATGTGTTGTTGTTTGTCTTCGGCGCGAATAGCGTGCAAAAGGCAGGTGACTTCTCTCAGGCGACGATCATACTTTTTCGTCTTTTTACGCACCGTTGGACACTCGCTGGCTGAGTTTATACTCCGCGTTAGAACTCAATTTTGCTGGACACCTAGATTTGCTTGATGTGATGGGTCCATGACAGTCGCTCGTGGGATTACTGATTAAACAGTTGAATTTCGAAAGCTTCTGGAAACGCATCCACGGAATCTGGACCGTAAAAGCCGAATGAACAGGGCTCTTCGGAAACGACTTGAATGTGGCTGGTCCGATATCCAGCTATTGGGGATACGGAAGTAAGTTTTGATAGTATCACAGAAAATCATCCTGTCAATCATTCTTTCTGTCTATGGGAATAACTTGTGCGGAATGACCGGTACTTATAACGAACTAGAAGAGTCAAACTATTTTCGGTCTTTTCTGAGTGGAAGCTTCCGTATGAGTCACATATTTCACACAACAAAAAGACTCTGGAAGCGTCTTTTCTAAGTGAATGCAGTTATCATCAACGAAATGATGGTCTCTCATATCGTACAATCTTCCTGGTCAGCTTCTGAGCTTTTCTTATACGAATACCATTCTGAGGGGTACATTTTTTCTCACAGCCGCGCCGAAGTTCCATTGAAGTTTGATGAACGCAATGATTTGGTCTTGTTCGAGTCCAAATGCCGGGCAATCAGCAGACATGAAGTTTTAAGGGACACCAATTTGATGTGGGCTCTCGAGTTTCCAGGTGACTATTTTCTTTCACACATGTTAGACTTGATCATGGGTTGCATTGTTGAAAGTCGACTCAAACTGATTGTAGCACCCATTTATGATTATGGGGTAGATCTTTCCTAATCACAGATTGGGAAGTGATACAATCCAGACCAGTACCTGTTCCCACGGGTCGCTGCCAATATTGTCATACGTATACCACTTTTGCATTTAAGTCTAGCTCAGCTTGAAACTAATACCTCTCCTGTCATTGCATTTCTTTCCGAAGTTGGATCCAGTGATGACCCCTCTACCACGTCCGATGCACCGGAAGGTTTGTGCTGGGAACAAAGCACCGAATATAGATTACTACCCGCCTTCCGCGGAAGATTGGACTATTATTTGGCCGGATGGTGACACCTTCCGGGCGAGGGATCCCCTTCTACGCTCCTTCTACTTCGTGCTGCCAGTAGGTGAGCTGACGCATGCTTGTAAGAGTTTACGTGCTCAACGCCACTTATCCGCTTTGCTGATTCTTGTGAGTCTTGTAAGAGATAGGCGCGCCACATACGTAGTAAGCGAAGATGAAATTCTTTCCAGCGAGATCTTTGAGTATCATTCACTTCTTGTCTTAATACCTCCCATGAGTTATGTCGGACACATTCAGAGTTTGAAGTCTGTCGAGCTACTTAACCATATGTGTTATAGGGTCATAATCAATCAGGTAAGCAAATCTCGTTAAACTATGTTGTGAACCCTGTTACAGAATTACTGATGTGTTAGTTTACTGCTATTGTTATCCAGGGTTGCATTTCCATTGCTGGACATGTCCCTTCAATTGGACCCCCTCAGGCTCAGGGCGACACTCGGACCTTTCGATCATTGAAAAAGCTGTTTCTTTTTTGCTATTCCAGGATTGATATGGAAGACGTTCTGCTGAGTCAATGCCATTGCTGTCGTACAGATGATATCTTGCAATGCTATTTTGTTTGACGCAAAGGAATAAATGTCTTCATGACACGGATGTTTGAAGAGTACAAAGTGTGTCGAACGTTGTACACTGTGCGAGCTATGTATCATGACATGAGAGAAAATGTACATCACAGGTCGAATAAGACGATATCCATAGATTCACATCTCCTGTACAGCCCTGAGATTGAAAACTAAAGGAGACACGGACTTAGGCTTATGGCATATGTACAGGATAGTTCCGGACACGTTCGACATGGCAGACACAAAAATACCTGACCCTACATGTGCGTCCTGGCGCACCTGGTCCATGAACCCTTGATCCTCCAGGGCACCGATCTGGTGGTCTTCTATGGGATGTGACAAGTAACCCACGTCAGGTCACACCAGCCTCGGCTGCTAAAAAAAAGAAGACCGAGCGGACCAAGCTCACCTGCTCACGCGATGGCTTCATCGAGTCGATTCTTCGTTCTCCTGATTGGGATATTCTCATCTGTCAAGACTGGATCTCGAAGGTCATTTGGATCTTGTTTGTTACTTAATGGCTCCGGAAGCACTTAAGGACCAGTACCAATCTTTCTGAGCTTGTTTTCCCTCCGCTCCCTCTATTATGATGTCGACCGACTCTCTACAATCCCTTCAACCCAAAGGAGAGGCAGTTGACTTTGAATTCACCAACGACACAGACCACAGGTTAGTCCCATTCTGATTCAACTTTCTCGCCATTTTACTTGCCGACTTATTAACCGTCGTCCCCTCTACTCCCGAATTCGACCAAAAATAGGAAAAGGAGGAGAAACCGGACAACTCAAAGCTGCTTGAATTGCCACACATCGAAACGAAAGGTCAGTCACTTTATTATAAGTAACCTCCATGTATGACGTTGCTTGACGATGTCGCCACACAGTGTGACCGCAAACGACCTTGTCAGCGGTGTATTCAATTGGGTCTGGTATAGTCATGCAGCTACTTCTGTGTGGCGAACTTCTAATGATGTTCTGATTCTCCTAGACGGGACTTTGTGTATACGAAATTGATGACCCCGCCCTCAGGTGAGTTGTGCATCGTATCATTCGACCCTCATTATGCATATGGAAAATACAGAGACGATCCTTCCCTGGACGAGAACACACGCTTGAAAAACAGAATAGCGGAACTGGAAAGTCTAGTACGTGAATTGAGAGGTGAAGTATTCTTCGACCAATTATCAATGTTACTCATGTCGGACAGGCAAACCACATCCTCGTTGGGCCGATAGCAATTTTCGAGACGGGGATCCCAATGAAAAATGGCACTCGCGGGCTACGAAGTGTATACCCGTCACTAAACGACGAGGTTCTTCGCATGAACGAACTAATGGCCGTGCCGTCTTACCTTCACTCAGCCCTATCAAAACAGAACCAGTAAATGATGTCTCGTCACGTCTATATCGGTTTTCTGCCTCTCCTGTGCCGCCTATACGTTACCAAAACAATTTCCAGAATGACGTAAGGTCAACACCTTTGTCGTCCTCGTACGAAAACGAACATCCACCATACCCTCAAAGTAATGGCAATTATCATCCTCATACCGGGTCGCCTTCGGCATATCATGCCCCACCACACTCTAGTTCGGTACCCTCTTCATATTCGGATGGCGGAAGTTACACCCTATCTGGTAGCGATGACGGAAACTCTTACCACAGTGGCCATGGGGACCAATATTCTTCTTCACACCCGATTTGTTCTTGTCGTACGAGCCCTGGCTCGAGCATAGCCTATATTTCACTTGCGCATCAACTCCAAACTTCTCTCAACTCGCTGAGGCAGTACAGCCCGCATTCGCCAAATACGTCGTGCATCATCTATCGACGTGTTGTAGAACTAAATAATATCATGCAGTATGTGTTCGTCATTTTCCTTCTATTCCAACCGTCCCTTTTTTTGATTGTATATTAGTGGACAGGATTCTCCAGATGGGAGAGCTTCATACGATTCTGCTACTCAAGAACGCGAAATCTTGACACCGCTGTCGGCCTCCAGTGGACCTGCTTCCTTTCATACGGGAAGCTCCTCAGGCCCCGTCTCTCCTCACGAGTGGGGAACTATAACGTCGACAGGAAGCTATAATCCATACTTCCCGCCGCAAGGCGAACACGGTATGTACACTACTACCGTCATAAGTTAATGAAATTATTCTTTGTACACTCTTTATCATCATTCGACATGCTCCTGTATATATACCTGGTTTCTTGATATCTTGTCGTCTCACAGTGCTTCAAGGTCATACATGTACAATTACTGTATTGTTATGATACTGTTGTACCGTAATTTTCCTTCAGGGTTTTATGGGTTTCACTTGGAAACGAAATATACGTTGTGATTGAGGATCTGCTCTGACCACCTCCTCATCGACCAATGTCCATATGTCTCTTTCTATGAACAAAGCTTCCCCATTTTTTTTAATTAACAAGATACTTGATAAACGGGTTCCATATTTATTGTCAACCATGAAAGGAGCACCCTTCACAGAAAGCGGAAACGGACAGACATGGACCGTATTGCGAAACTGAGAAGGCTCAGTGACAGGTTCAAGAGGGCGCCAGCTTTTTGCAGAAATTCAGATACATCACGAAAGGTGAATCGGAGAGAGAAGGAAACCTACTCCAATACATTGAACAGCTGCTCCACAAGTACAGTCTCCGTTGTGTCAGATGATGATAGCGTTTGTAACACGGCATCTAAACTTAGGCTGGCGTGTTCGACTTTCGGCCAATTTATATTTTCCCCATCAATTGCGTTGGAGACACAGCCGCTAATACGTTCCTTGGCGGAAAGGGGCCGGGAGCGGACTCTCCCACCTGCACCATCGTTCGTGACTCGGAGTGAATCAAAATGTAATTGCCCATCGGACTGCGGCGCGGAAGGTTTGAAAAGAAGTAGATTGAACCCGGCGAATTTGGCGTCCTGAGAGAGAATTCTTCTAACCTCGTCTTCGATACATTCCGATGAATCTGATAGAAGGAAGGATGATGTCAAGCAACCCCTCGAGTAATTGTACGTCTTGACCGGGGGCTCAGATATGTTAGTGCTAATGTGGAGGTTGTTGTTCGCTGCTGGTCTCCGATTAAAAAGTTAAGGCATGCTCACAGTAAGGCTACTTTTCCGGTGCGAGTCACCCCAAACCAAGTTCCACCAGCGAGGACGTCTCGACCTGATAGAATATTCGCTTGAACGCTTCCATCCTCGGCCTTGGTATCAAAGTTGTGAAACTGTGCGTCCAAGGTCGGCCTCCTCAGCAACTCATCACGATTACCACAAAGGATGCTGCCGAAGTGTGAAGCTCAGAGTCAGCAGACCACCCGATCGTATTAACTCACAGGGCGTAATCCTGTTGGTCTAGAGCCCATAAGGCGATACACATTGAATACAAGGAACGTCGCTAAATTTGATGTGTACAAGCCAAGAGTATTATGAGCAATGGTCAAACTCAGAGTTTACAACTGGCCCGCGGCTTTGACTGGTAAGGTATGGTCCCTGTTGTGGTAGGACATAACGCAGTTGATACTCACCGTGGAGCTATGCCTGTTGCAGTTTTAATGAGCGCAAAAATTTATACACAAATGCTTTGGATGCACAAGGAATCAGCAGGTCTGAAGACATACTTAGTTCCGGAAGGCAAGATCATGTGACGTACTGATGTGTCATATGACCGAGTCCCCCGACGCAAATAGTTCCCACGCTATCTTCGTCCTCACAAAACCAGACCTTGATTACTGCCTAGTTTAATGCTATGGATCCTCCTGTAGTCGTTCTCGACAATGGTGCCTCCACGATTAAAGTGGGTATTGCAAACGGAAAAGATGAAGGGCCAAGGTACCGTTGTTCATCAACTCTTGTGTGCACTGACAGTATCATAGGATTATTCCCAATGCTGTAGTTCGTTCCAAAGGCGACAAGATGACCTACTTCGGTCATGAATTTGTCAAGTGCAAAGACTATTCCTCTCTCAACTATAGGTTGCCCCTTGAAAAGGTTAGATGAAGGATCGCTGTGACCGCGAGGACTAATATGTATACATAGCCTTTAACAGGGGTACCTTATTGATTGGGACGCACAGAAGGCCATATGGGATGGTCTCTTCTCATCAGAAGTTCTTTCGGTACAGTGGAAGCAAATGCATATAAAGATCGCCTGACAGAAGGTGACATTTATAGATAGACACCACTGGTTCTAGGCTCCTGATCACTGAGCCTTACTTCAACCTACCAAATATCCAGGAAGTCTATGATCAATTTGTTTTCGAAGAATACGAATTTCAAGCATATTATCGATGCACGCGTAAGTCTATGATAATTGTTCAGCAACATCTCGTTATTCTTAGAGTTTACACTCAAGCTGCGTCCCTCATACCGTATGGTAATCTTTTTAAACAACCTGATATCCCACCGGCCGAGTGTGTTGTCGTAATTGACTCCGGATTTAGTTTTACCCATGTTATCCCAATGCTAGGCGGCAACATAATATGGAATGCAGTAAAAAGGTGATTGTCCACTGATATCTGTTCGTATATACTTAATCAACAAACAGACTCGACGTCGGCGGGAAACTGTTGACAAATCATTTAAAGGAACTGGTTTCTTTTCGCCAGTGGAACATGATGGACGAGACGTACATCATGAACGATGTCAAAGAATCTTGTTGTTACGTATCTCAGAACTTCAGAAATGATCTGGAAACATGTCGGTAAGTTTGGACGACCCATATCCTACTTATATCTTACTCATGAACTGATGAACTAAAGACTCAACCCCAAATGCAATCCGATCGTTCAAGAATATGTCTTGCCAGATTTGTCGTCTAATAGGAAAGGACGTATACGCCAATGTGATGATATAGTGACCGATGCCGACCAGATCCTTGTGATGAACAACGAGCGATTCTGTGTACCGGAACTTCTATTTCATCCAGATGATATTGGCATGTCAAATGTCTTTTGAAACCATCAATTTCTGACCCATTGTATTCAGGCCTTGACCAGTCAGGCCTTCCCGCCACTATTGCACTTTCGATATCGCTGCTTCCGCGTGATCTTCAGGGGATGTTCTGGGCTAACATTGGTTTAGTGGGGGGTTGTACCAAATTTCCCGGTTTTAGGTCACGATTGTGGGTGCTCCTCTCGACCTTGCCCTTCTCAATTGATACCTGATCTATGTCGCCTGGGAAGGATGTCAGACTTGCGATCTTTGGCGCCTACTGACTGTGAAGTTGTGATCTACGAATGTGATGAGTACGTTGGCTAATGCAATCACTATTTTTCCATGCTGATCTATGGGCTACAGAGCCATCACAGAAGCGTACCGGGCAGCGGTTACATTTACAGACGTCGCCGGTTTTACTAATCACGTCGTCACGCGAGCGGAATATGCAGAATGTGGAAGTAATGCTTCCCGAAGAAAATTCCACGATTGGAAGCCGCGCGAGACCGAGAAGGAGAAGCCGAAAGAATCTGCAAAATTGAAAGGGAAACAAAGGGAAGACGATCGCTCTCAGGCACATATCAAAGCCACTAGGACACGGACCAAATTGAATCTGACTTCGACAACTACCACGCGAAAGCGATGATTCTCATTTCCGGGGTCCTTCAATGCTTTACATTTGTCTGGCTCTAATCTATCCACCTGTTTTAAGTACATCCTCATTGCCGACCAGCCGGTATTTTGACGCTTCGGCCATCTTAGCTCTTCGGGCACAAACTGATCCAAATTTGACTTCGTTCACGTTTGTTGTGACACAGCTAGAGTGTGCATATCGTATACTGGTCCCGATGCTATACTCGAAGGACTTGTACTCGTTGTGGTTCTTGTATGTATTGCTCAAGAAATAAGGTATTCTGTCTCTACCTACAAGACATTTGTGTCACCTACTGGTGACAATCTGTCCATCTAAGAAGCTTCCTACTTCAGACATCTGGTCCTTACATTAGCATACTGGGAGGTGCTGCTCCAGATCATCCACTCTTCATTGAATACTGCCTTTTTGATTACGGACAAATCAAGGATGAATAAACAAAAGCCAATCAGTTCCGACTGTCTCGCCAAGGAACAAAGAGACACTGGGCGCTCTTGGCAGCCTAATTATTCTATGGTGAGAACAACCGGGTGTCTGTCATCTACTGTCTTTTTAGCTTTGCACTAATCGGGACACTACCCAGAGAGATGCTCAGACTTTGTCTACCATTCAAGAGTTTGGACAATTATTACATACACTACTTATCTATATCTCTTAATCAGTCTCCCCACCGACTTACGAATGAAGTCAAAAACGGTGGCGTTACAAATTCCATCATCTTCTCAGAACAGATCAAAGTTTTGGGGTGATGATTTCTCCACAAGGAACGATGCTTTACTTACAACTCAATTGCAAGGTCGAGGAAGACGCTCACGTTTTGCGAACTAAATACCATAAATCTACACATGTCAATCTCATCGCCATCATGAGATTGAGACACGAGGAATGTATGGGAAGGAAACGACGTTGCAGGCTACAATCAGACAAGCGGGGTACGAAAGCAAAGCATAGGAAGCACACAGCTGGAGATTAAAATGCAAGGACCAGATCGCAAGGACATAATGGGAAAATGCGAGGTATTTGTATATGTATAGTGCATGAGAGAATGATAACGAAACTAGGCCTGGGTAGGTGCTGCCGAATTAAGTTCCGCCGTGTTCATGACTTCCATGAGCAACGTTTGTTGCTCAACTGTAAGTGCCGTAGTCGCGGTTTGATAATTTGAGCCGTTTTGCATTTGGAAGGCTACGCGAGGTATCAGAAGATTTATAGGCTCAAAGATGAATAGACATACTGGTAAGAGCTTGTTTGAACGAGACATATGGGTCAACATTGTCCAGAGGGCTGATGTAACCCAGTTCCTCCTCGATATCTTCGTCTTCTGACTCACTGTCATATTCACCATCCGCAACCTTCTCCTGCTTTTCGCGCAAGCGCGCTCCCTTGGCAATGGATCAGCACATTGATGCATCGCAACAAATAACATGAGTCATAAATGACAGACCTCGTTAGCTAATAATTCGAGATATGCCGAATCCTCATCCCAAACATCTTCTGAAAGAAGGGCGTCAACACTCCCTGATGTTACGATTGATGTTTGTCTTACCTTCTTCCTCATTAAGGTTCAAAATTTTCTCTTCGACGAGTTCGTCGTCGTCAGTGGCTTCCAGTGACTCCTCCAAGACCTTGCGAGCTAGAAACGGCCTCAGAATATTCCTAGCTACCTCCGAAAAGTACTGACCAGCGATGGCTTTGGGAAGATCTTTGAAGATGGTGAGTATACCACCAAGAATTCCAGGCCATCCGCTCTGCAGTGATTGAGGGACAGCAGCCGGTGCCAGTTCAAGGAGGGAACACAACGCCAGAATACTTAGTTTTTTGTCGTGGACACGAGGAAGCAGGTCATCGCCGTTGATCGCGGCGAACCAACGTTCGAAGAAGGTTCGCGCTTTCCCAGAACTCTCCATGATGTGAAGTGCGGCCGAAGGGTTGTAGAGAACAGCATTGATGAGGACCTCAAGGTTGGCAAGACGGAGAGAAGCCGTCTGTGTCTTATCCAACTGAGAAAGAGCGGTGCTGATGAAAACTTGAAGAGCCTACGCAGTAGGCTTGAATCTCAAACGATCGTTCGGCAACATGACAAAAACACATACATCATCTACGCTTCCACGGAGATTGAGGAGAATAGATTCGGCAAGCTTGGACCCATTCACACGGTCATTCTCACCAAGCTGATCACTTGAAATTGAGGTGGTATAGATATCGACTAGCATGTGTTTGTAGTCGGGCCGGCCCTTGATGACTTCACTTCCATAAGAAACGAAGTTGTCTAGGGACGGTAACATTTCTAGAGAAATAGGACTTCGTGTCAGTGGTGGAAGCCATCTCAAACAGTTGGAAATCTACCATCCAAAAAGTCAATAGCATCAGACTTGAAGAGCTTATAGGTTTGTTCGAAAATTGGCCACATATTCGGAGCAATCGAACGAAGCCTGAACGTCAAACTGTCAACTAACTCATACATGTTATCAAAAAGATCTTTTAAAACACGTAAACAAACCGACTGGTGAAGACACGACAGGGGAAAGGACGCACCGAGAAGTTTATTTTCCAGGGTGAATAAGATAATAGGGATGACGACTTCTTGGACTTGCGCAAGAATCTCAACAGAATTTTCGATCGAGGAAATAATCTGTAGAAATCACGGGTCAGAAGTAGCCTAATGGATAGGATGTCGTACTGATACGGACTGTGCTGATAGTCTTCGCAACCCCCATCGCGGTGAAAGTCTTGTCATCATCCACATCATTGATTGAGTCCAGATTTATGTGTTCACCATCATTTTCCTCTTGCGCGACGAGAGCTTCCTTTGCAAGGCGTAAATAAGAATCACACTAGGCAAGTGCGCGTAAGCAAGGTAAAGACCAGAATAACGGCATGGGAAGATGCTGACTAGACGTTGCGTTAACTGAGCAGCGACTGGGAGTAGCTCTGTCTGGAAAGCGTCGACCATGACCTCCATGCTGCGGTTGAGGATATCCAAGTCGGTCTCGTCGGTGAGTTTGAGAAGATCTAGTGACCGGATAAACATCAACTCCTTGTTTTACTATTGTTCAAGTTGCCACATGCCTTGAATAACCTTTCCGACCTGAGGCCCAATTGCAGTTCTCACTGTATGGGCTGTGAACTCCTTTTTTCGCAAGCTATCGAAATCATCAACGAACCAGATTCATGTACAGTGACAAGCTCCGTGATAGCAAGAGCAGCATTAACCCTGACTGGGAGTTCTGGGTCATCCAGAACAGCAGCCACGGCTCGGAAATTGGCATTAAGATGCTATAGGATGAGGCGACGAATTAGAGATGATTTTCTTTGGCCGGAAGGCCGAAATTAATACGGACTTCTTCGCTGGACCAGACCAAACCAGACTTTGTAACAGTCCCGACAACCTCACACGCCTGTCACGAAAAAGATATCAGAAGTAAGCGACGAATTGACGAAGGAGAACGACGTACGATAGCCCTGAGATAAGGTTCGGTGCTAGTGAATTCGGGGGTAACAAACTGAAGCACGAATGCCTCGACGTTGCCCTTGACGTCGGGGTGACGCATCATCCAGGGAGCCAGTGCCGCCGTCATGTTGAGAGCGCCGAATCTTTGTGGGGGAGCCGAATTTCTGGGAACGATGTCAGGTTATCGAAAAGCTGAACAAGGACGAAGCGTACGACCGGAGGACAGTGTTGATGAAGCCAAGGATGGGCATGAAAGAAGATTTAGTCCTGTTGCTTGCAAGCGAGAAGAGGAAGGTTGTCGCGGCTGAGACGGGCGTTGCGAAGCTTTCATACTCATCTTCGTCCATGAATCAAGGCATGGCCTGGTTGAAAGTAAGAATGCTACATACCAACAGCAATGCGGACGTAATCGACGGGATCGGTCTCCCACAGCGTTTTCTTGGTCTCATTAAAAGAGAGTTGAGGAAAGACGAAGGACGACACGAGGCGCTCTACACTGGGCTTGAGGAGGACCCAAGTCGACTTGGGCTTGATACTGATGAAAGATTCAGTTTTTGCTTGAAAGACTTGAGCAACGCCTACCATTCAGTGAAGAACTGAAAGATTTGATATTGACACTTCTTTGAAAGCCATGTCTGGTTAGTCACGAAGAGCTCAACCTGGTTGAGGTATGTCCTCAGGATCTCTGGGGCAAAGTGGGTGACAAAATGCTGGGCAAAAGCGCCGTAGTGCTCTTGTAGAGTGCTCGGGAGCTGAGAGGGATTGCCGAATCTGTAGTTCAGAGCACGTTAGGAAAGGTATTAGATTCTAATCGCAAGGCTGGCGGACTTGTGAAATAGGCGTCCAAGCGTACCATAGGCCCACTTCTTGGCCTTCCACCACTCTGAACTCTCTCGCTCGTCTTCGTCGCTGGAAACAGCTTCAGGTGGGAGTTGAAGGTTAACGACTGCAAAAAAGAGCTTTCCCCAAGGGACCAAGCTATCTTGGTTCTGTTGGTGGGTACTGAGGTCGACGACGATGCTCGTTTTGTACGTTTTGAGGATGAGATGAAGCATGGTTGGTATCCCGGCGGCAGCGGTTGGAGGTGTCTGAAGCATTTGTGTGGCAATGTTCACTAAAATTGGGAACAGCTCTTGCACCATCTGAGGGATCATGGGATTCCGGGGACGGAATCTGAGATACTACAGATAAGCCCATTGGGCGAAACAAAAAATCTATCTGAACGAACCTAAACGCTCGAACACCTTCAAGAACGGCGACGCATCCGGCATGAACCTCGCGTATGTTGCTGCTAGTGAGCAAGGCTTTGACCTCCTGAGGAAAGGTTGGCCACCTTTCCGGAAAATCATAGGCGACGATGTTTTTAAGCGTGCTAGCAATTGGAAGACTGATGCTACGGGATGGGGACGATGCAAGCAATCGCAAGATATGAGTGCGAAGTGCTTCACGATCGGAATTGGCGATGATAGCTTGATCAGGTCGTCTGTTGGCTGTCGAGTCAACCGAGTAATTCGAGAAAACGCGATTCTTGAGCCACACTGAGCAAGCTTGGCGTGTGGCACTATTATTTCATTGAGTTTAGAAGTATCAATCGCGTTCTAACACGTACAGATCGACATTATCGGTTGCGATTATTTGGAGAAGGGCAGTAATCATGCCTTCCTCATTGCTGACCTTGTGGAAGTGAATCAGTCGAGTTTACGATGTATTGAGATAAAAGGCAACCTTCCGAATCTGGAGCTCTCCAGCCTTCCGAATATTAGGGTCCGGGTTAATGGTGGATGCGAAGAGGTTCGATAACGTTTGAAGATCCATCTGCAAGTCAACGGACAATAGCAGGGCAGAAATGAAGATGAGAGTGTGTGGAGATGAGAGGGTGTGGAGTGGAAGATTAACAAACCTCACCGGGTATATATTGAATGAATATAAGAAAGTTCAAAAGGCAGAGAGAAAAAGATTAGAAGAGGTGATTTCCAAAAATTTAGCCGATCACGTGAAGCGCGTTTTCCTTTACGATGGTCAACAAAAAACGGCCACTGTTCATGTAAGTAAATGAAGAATACTATATCCGTATTGGCAAGTATATCACGGGGAAAACAAGTGATGAAAATCGACAATCGGTTAAACGCCCTTAATGCCACCACGGGCACTCCAGAGACACCAGCAGTGACAACCTTTTTCATCGCTGCCAAAAGAAAACAAAAAGGAGACTTTTGAAACGCGTCGCAAAGGAACATACTCCAAAAATCTCAATTGCAGCTTACATTTTTCTAGCTACGAGAGCCGAAATGCACACATGGCCTCCTCCGGACTTTAACCTACTATAAAAAATGAACTTTCTGAGTCGACCCAGGTTCGAACTGAGGACCTTCTGTGTGTTAGACAGATGCGATAACCAACTACGCCATCGACCCGTTGTATTCATATCTAATATTGTATCACTAGTTCTCGGTTCTACGAACTATGAGTCACTCTTGGCACTGCTGGCACTGGAAGATATTTCCTTTGGAAAAAGTGTGAAAGAAACATGTTATACCATTTCTGAAGTGCAAATTTCCAATAGAAAAAGGCATTTTTCTTTGTCACACTTTTTCCAAGAGAAATATCTTCCAGTGCCAGCAGTATGGCAGCCAATTGTTTTTCTACAGTAAAAAGCCAGCAAAGAAACAGAAAGCAAGTTTCTTTAATCTCTTTTTTTCATCAGAAAGAGGTTATGGCTCTGGCAGTAAGTTTAGTCATTTGATGTTTTTGTAGGCCTGTCACTTCAGAAAATCTCTGGAGTATCTTGAGAAGAAGTTGTTAGAAACATGTTATAGAATTTCTAAATTGTTTTTCTCAAATAATACATAAAATCTATTTTGAAAAACAGGATTAATTATTTTTTTCCAGATAAAGGTAAAAATTTTCTTTCAGTTATTCCCAGAATATAGATAAATAAAATTAATTGTGTTTCTAGTCTTTTCCTTGAGAAAAAAATGATGTTTACATTACTGTATTCCTCTGTAAACACTTGTTGTATTTCTTTCAAGCATTTTTCAGGGAAAATTCTTTTGTTTTACTTTTTTTGTAAAAAAACATTGAATTTTGCTATTTTTATAAGAGAAACAAAAATATTTTCCTGAAAAACACTTGAAAAAAATACAACAAGTGTTTACAAAGAAACACAATAATGTAAACATCATTTTTTTCTCAAAAAAAAGACTAGAAACATTTTTATTTACTTGTATTTTAGAAATAACTGAAAGAAAATTTTTATCTTTTATCTGAAGAAAGATTAATGAGAAACTTTAACTTTTATTTTCCTGTCTTTCAAGATAGATTTTATATATTACTTGAGTAAAACAATTTAGAAATTTTATAACATGTTTCTAACAACTTCTTCTTAAGAAACTCTGTTAGTTTCCTTAAGTGTGTGTTGATACCAAAAAAAAATCAATGCTAGGGTGACACAATAGACTATAATTATCACAATGTTTCTTTGTTCTGTATCTATATTTATACAACTAGTACATAGTACACACTGCTGGTGCTAGAAGATGTTCCATTGAAAAAAAGTCAAAGGAAACTTGTTATACCAATTCATGCCAATTTCTAATAGAAAAAGTCTTTAAACAAAGCAAAGTGCCTTTGTCTGTACAAAAGTGACACTTCAGAAATGGTATAACAGGCTTTTTTTACATTTTTTCCAATGGAAACACCTAGTTTTAGTAGTGTATGAGACTGAGGGTTAGCTAGACATATATTTACACTAATACACTGTGCTAAATACTAATACTTTTTATAGAGTCTTGAAATAATGTGTAATAAAAAGAAAATAGGTTACTGCAAGAAGAATGCACATTAAAAATATGGTGCAATAGAGAGATAATTGTTTAAAGCTTATATGTGCTAAGATGTGTGCTACTCCTGTGATTTTCACTTGTAACTTGGCAAAAGTGTTGCACTATGAGATTGGTATGCTGAACCCAGCTGGTGGCTTATCATCACTGTTTATTTTCTTCTGAAATGTCTTATTTTTTTTACTGACTGCCATTAATAATGCCCAATAGTTGCTAGTAGCAGTCTAGCATATAGCTACTAAGCTAAGTTCTAGGCAGGTCCCAGAAATATATCAAGAAGATGTAGAGTGTGACAAAATCAGATTACTATTGGTAAGATCTAAGTACCAAAGTTATAATTGGTTCTGTTGCTATGCATATGTTAGTGAGATTTTATGTAATTAGTGCTTTTCTAGGTTATAGAGGAATGCAGCTAGAAGCTTAGCAGATTTAAGCACATATGCTTTGCCATAGGTGCAAGGTGCATAGAATACTAAAATGCTAAGAGACAATGAGACAGAGATGTAGCAAGGAAGTGCAGCAAAGAAATGTGGTAGAAAAATGTGGTAGAAAAATGTGGTAGCAGATATGGCAAGAGTAATGTTAGTGACTTTGAACTAATATATAACAAAAGAAATCTGAAGTATGAGGTGATCAAAGGGGACTTGATTCAATAGTACTACTAACAAAAAGTAAGTATTTATACTAATAAAAATTGGCTATTGCCAATGCACTAAGCAGTGCTAAAGAGTGATGAACTGATAAGAATGCAAGTGAATGCCACAAATTAAACTGTTCAAGTCTACAATTTAGCTGTCTATAAAAGTTAGAAAGTGGTGCCAAGGTGAAATACCAAGCTGTCTGTTATAAAAAAACTTCATTATTCTAAACCTATAAGTACTGCTATCACTTGTGACATCCATCAGTTTTAATTATTTAATACCATTTGTCACTTGTTAATTTATTTATTATCAGCATTATCTTTGATAGCAGATGCTTATTGCTATGTGGCTGTCAAATACCACCTAGAAAGATCTGATCATATACACTTAGATGCATTTTCTTCCTGTGATCTATACTTGTAATTTATCCTATGTGCTGTACTGTGTGATTAATGTGCTTAGCCTTATGGAGGCTTATTACCATAAATGTCTTGTTATATATGTACAATCTCATTTCATGTATTTTGGTATATTTTTTATTTGCTCTTAGCTTTAATTCAAATATAAAGGTCAGAATAGTTTGTTTTAAACTTCAAAAAACCTAATAAGAAGTATTAATAAGCATGTCATGCATTGTAGCATGTGCAACATGCTAATCAATATAATAGATGTTTCATCTGTGTTTTTATAGAAATACTTCAAATCTTTCTAATATTTTCTTTAAAAGAAAAACAAAGAATTTTTTCTAAGAAACACTCGAAAGAAATATAACAAATATTTACAAAGAAATACAATAAAGTAATCATCAATTTTTTTTTCAAAGAAAAGACTCAAACCATGATTAATTTTATCTATTTGTATTTCAAAATTAAAAAAAATCTTTATTTTAAAAAAAATCATTAAAAATTATTTCTATCTCTTAAAATAGATTTTATAGAAAACTTGAGAAATCTATTATATTGATTAGCATGTTGCACATGCTACAATGCATGACATGCTTATCAATACTTCTTATTAGGTTTTTTGAAGTTTAAAACAAACTATTCTAACTTTTATATTTGAATTAAAGCTAAGAGCAAATAAAAAATATACCAAAATACATGAAATGAGATTGTACATATATAACAAGACATTTATGGTAATAAGCCTCCATAAGGCTAAGCACATTAATCACACAGTACAGCACATAGGATAAATTACAAGTATAGATCACAGGAAGAAAATGCATCTAAGCGTATATGATCAGATCATTATAGGTGGTATTTGACAGCCACATAGCAATAAGCATCTGCTATCAAAGATAATGCTGATAATAAATAAAGAAGTGTTTTAAAGTTTCTAACTAATATATAGCACAACTAACACTAGTCCTTTGCAAAAAAAAATTCAACCTGCTAATAAGCCTCCATTAAAGCTAGGTGCACCAACCATATAGTATGACATTTAGGCAGGTTGAAAATGAAAGTTATGGAAAGAGAAGTCACTTTGGTGCATGTAATTAAACTATTCTAGGCAACATTTGATGGTCATGCATAGTAATGAATTTCTTTTATTAATGATAGCACTAGTAATAGATAGATTAACAGGTGACAAATAGCATCAAAATGATAAAAACTGACATTTTTAGCAATATCAGTGCTTAGTCATATAAAATAATAAAAATTCTCTGTGACAGACAGCTTGGTATTTTTTGGGAATGCTTGCTAACATAGTATAAACAGCTTGATTGTAGACTTCACATTAAATAGTTTAATTTACAATGTTCACTTACATTTTTTCTAGTTCACTACTTAGCACTGCTTAGTGCAATAGCAACAGCAAACTCTTTCTAATATAAATACTTACTTTTTTAGTTAGTAGTATCATCAAATTGAGTTACTTTTGATTACTCTACACTTCAGATTTTTTTTTGGTGCATTCAAAAACTATAAGTTGCCAATGTTGATCTTGCTGTATTATTGCCACATTTCCCTTAGCTCAGTTTTCTTGCTACTTCTCTTGTTATTTCTTATAAATTTTGCATTATGTTGCTATTATTAATGCTTTTAGTACTTTACTCACCTTTGCAGCTACAGCAAGGCATCTGCACTTGGATTCGCTAAGCAACTTTTTTACAAAGTTATTATAAAATTATTAAATTACCTTTTCTAGTAATAACTATCTGTGTTAGTTCAACTCTCTGTTGCTGCATACTCTTGCTACACTTGTTTCCACTTATTTATCTGATATTTCCTTTTACTATACTAGAAACACCTCTTAGCATGTTTTCTGAGATCCTGCCTAGACTCCTTATAACTTAGCATACCCAATGCATATTCAGGTTTAGTATTTGTAATTATAACAGTGCTAATCAATTTTTGAACATTATTGCTGCTTTCAAACAATTTAATTTGATCTTTCATTTACACCTTGAAATATACAATATGTTATTTTTACTTATTTTATAATTCATAGTATGTGAAGATTACTCTATTTTTATTGTTAAATTTACTGAATTCTAGATATAGATTTTGTTTTTAATATAACACTAATATAACACTTGAAATATAATCATGCTAGATGAATTATGCTTCTTAAAAAAATTTCAGCCATTACCCAAGTTTCTCTTCTATATACACTAAAATCAAATTGTATAAGCTGCTTTTTTTATGAATTTTTTTTTTTACTTGCTTTTTTGTCTTCTATTAATTTCTTTCTAATATTATTTATTATATTCTTTATTTACTGTTTATTATAGTCATTTACATGCAAATCTTTAAGTGGTGTCTTATCAACTGCTAGGGCTATATGTAACTGCTAATTAACTGCAACAAAATATAAAGCAGAGTGAAAATTTCTTGATCTACTTTTTTATTTCTTTTTATACAAGAAAAGTTTTAGCTATTTCAAGGGTTTTTTCTGCATATCAAGATAAATAGACTTGACCAAATTAATCTAATAATTCCACTTAAATTTAACATTTCTAAAACTTAATTCAAAATTATTAAACAATTAATGATCTATAAGTTATGTGAAGTTTTGAGCAAGGTCCTAAAGAACATCTTAAGAGGTACAAAAAATATAGCAAATATATATAGCAAGCCAAGTGTATGTAGCAAATAGCTTAGTGTGTTAAAAAACAATTCAATTTACAAATGTATTCTAATCTAAGTTATTAAAGAAGGAATAAGTTTGTAATGTGTTTAAAAAGCTTTTAAAAAGGTAGCTTAGCATATTTCAAGCTTGAATGCTTTGCCATAGTTGCAAAAATGCATAGATTATCAAAGACACCAATGATAGCAATGTAGACACAAAAATAGAAAGAAATGACAAAAAAAGTGTAGTAAAAAAGTGAGTTAATAAAATGCAATAAAGATACATACAGTGGCTCAAAAACTGTCCCAATGTTTTATACTTTTTGAAAGATGACATTGGCATAAAGAATTGGAAGTATTTGAAATTCTAGTTAAACTATGTAAAATACTATGATATTGCAACTACAAAATTAAGCTGCTTATAAGAGTTAAAAAATGGTGCCAAGCAATATCAAGTACTAAGATAAAATGTTGATATATCTAAAATTTGACTTTTTTCTAAGTAGACTGCAATTAATCTTGTTTTGCATTAGACTTGTAAAATGCTGAGAAAGTTTCAAGCAAGTTTTAGTTATACAATACATATAATACCAAGTTTTAACAGCATCTTTAACATCATAAATAAAGAATAGACATTGAAAAGAAAAACAATTATAAGTTAATTGAATAGTGGCTATTAGAGAAAATTTGTCAATAAAGCTATATATACGTCACTATAACAGATAATGCTAAAAAATTTACAACAGTAGTATATTGATTGACTAAGTATAGAATACAAAATATAACTATTGCAGCTTATAATTTTAAAGCAAATAGACAAATTGAGAGACTATATTGAGATGTAAAGCAGGCATTATACAAAGTTTGTAAATATAAAACAAAGTGGTACTGCTTTTTTTGGCATATATAATAAACAGATAAAATTACAGTTAAAAAAAAGCAAATAAATCAGATAAAATTACAGTTAAAAAAAATATTTGCTTTTTTTTTAATAATTAAAGTACATTTTATACTATTTTTAGACTTATTAATAAATTGACTTGAGAGGCTATAATTGTCACAATTTACTTAATTTAGACCTCTTAATATTATAATTATCACAACTGTCAAATTTCACCTACTCTAGATCTCCCAACATTATCTCTTGCCAAATTTAAACCTCTTAACATTACTTTCTGCCTACTTTGAACTTCTTGACATGTCCTGATTTTTCTGAACTTCTTCTAAAATTCCTCTGCTACTTTTACAAACTACTATTATACTTATCAGTGGATCCAACCTCTATTATTATCACCTATTATGCATCAAGGCTGATGCAGATCATATTAGACTAATACTAATTGTAAGTAATTAAACCCTCAGAATGTTGCAATGAGCAAAAAAAACTTTATTGTGTACTTGTAAGTAATCAAATTACAAGAGCTGATTAGATACATAAAATGATGTATAAGTGATCATATGCTCCTCAGAATGTCACAATGAGTGAAGACAACTAAGGAGAATCACTATTGACTATATAGGCCATCTGTATAATCTATTAGATATACAATTGCTCATCTGCTTTGCTACTATTTCAAACTCCTAGATGGTTTTTTTGCTCTATAAGAATCTTTCTGAATCAGAAGATTCTGATAATTATTCACAAAAGAATTAATTGGCTTATAAGTTCAAGTTCTGACAAAGAATTACTAACATGTTAGTGATAAGCCTTCATTTGGGCTAAGCACACCAATCATATGGTATGACACCTAAGTGGGTCACAAATGAGGTCACAAGAAGAGAAGCCACTCTGGCACGCATGATTAGACTATTTTAAGCAATATCTAATGACTACACATAGCAATGATCTTTTTTTATCAATGATAGTACCAATGATAAACAGATTGATAGGTAATGAATGATATCAAAAATAATAACTAATATTTTTTAGCAACAGCAGCACTTAGCAACATAAAATGATGAAGATTCTCCATAACAAACAGCCTAGCATTTTACCTTAGTGCTTGACGTTGCTTAGTGACACTTGCTGACATGGTATAGAGGATTGTAGATTTTACATTAAATAGTTTAATTTGCAGTGTTCACTTACATTCCTTTGAGTTCACTGCCCTTTAATGCTGCTTAGCGCAATGGCAATAGTGAACTCTATCTTGTATAAATACTTACTTTTTCTGTTAGTAGTATCGAGAAAAGCTCCTTGATCACCTTACACTTTAGATTTCTTCTAGCACATCCTAAACTATAAATCGCCAATGTTTATTTTGCTATATTCTTGCTACAATTATTCTCTTAGTGCCATTTTTTTGCTACTACTCCTTGTTGACTTTTTTAATTACTTTATTATGTCACCATCATTGGCACTCTTGGTACTATACATGTCTTTGCATCTACAGCAAAGCATTTGCATTTGAAAACTGCTAAGCAATATTTTACATATTAAACACAAAATACTAAATTATCCCTTCTTGCTGCCATATATCTGTGTTAGTAGATCTCTCCATTACTGCCTGTTACTACAACCAAAATACCTATTGATGTGTTCTCTGGGACTTTGTCCAGACTTTTTATAGCTTAGCATGCCTAATGCAATTTCAGATCAAGTAGCTGTAATTGTAACAATACTGATCTACTTTTGGGCATTATCATTGATAAAATGAAGACAAAAATTAGTAAAAAAAAAAACTATATTAAGTAAAGAATTTTATATAGAAAATTAAATTTATCGTTAAAAAATATAAATTTAAACTAAAAAATTAGTATTAGTTAAAAATATAATAGCAGCTAAATCATTAAGTGGCAAAATAGATGCATGCTATTGAAGATTATAGTAATATTCATATACATTAAAAGAGGCAACTATATTGTGGCAAAAATTAAAAGAACAGTCTGATAAGAAAAGATAGCAGTATTTAAAGTGATTTTATATAAGATTAAACAACAGATAAAATTGCTCATTAATATTAAAAAATGGATAGATATTATAAAATTGCTTACTAGTATTAAAAATTAAATAGATATTATAAATTGCAAAAATTAAAAGAAAAAAAGAATAAGAGTAACACAAAAAAAGACTTCTGCTTATAGGATGTGCATTTGCATGAAGATTTGGCAAAATATAAAACTAATCTCTAAAGAAATCAGAACTTTAAAAGTTGCTAAACATGATTATCAATAGCAGAATTAAAATTGGATAAAAAATATAAAATAAAAGAAGCTAATGCAAAGAAGATATAAAAAAGAGTTAAAAGTCAACTTATATTTATTGAATAAGCAATTTATAAGCTAATAAAGCTATAGTAGTTAAATTACAAGATCACTTCAATAGGTATAACTACTTTATTAGCTTTGAAATCCAATTCAGAGACTTCAACGTTTGAGTCCTCATTAGCTAGCTAGATACACAAGCAATGAGAAGTTGAAAAACAAAAAAAAGAAAGAAATATACAAACTACTTGAGTATTTGATGCAACTCAAAGTTCATTAACTAAAATTCTAATAAAAGCAATGCATTAATTGTTAAAAATGATATAAATAGCTTTATAGCATGCAATCAACTGTTTGCAATGCTACAAGTTCACCATCTTTTAGCATTATTTAGCTATTTAATGATAGTTTTTTTTTTACAGTATAAATACTTGACTTACTTGTAATTAAAAATATTGAATTCTACTTTGAATTACTTTATAGGGAAGATTTCTTTTGGCACATTCTCTAAATTGCCAAGCTCTTAGCTTGCACTATTTTTTACAATGCCACTATCTATAATTTGGCTTCTATTAGTAGTTGTAATGTTACAGCTTTTTGCTTCAACTGTCCAATTGCCATAGGCTATCTCTTTGCACAACTGCAATTGCAATACTACCAAAAGCCATACATTGGCTTAAAGAACTGCCTCAATGTTTGGCCTTTTTGGAAAGATTCACATAGTGTGCAACTACTGTTGAAGCAAAAAAAATCATATGATATACAGCTGCATCTTGGCTTCATAATAATGTATAAATTATGTGATTTGAATAAAAACTTGCTGATCAATAAATTAAGCAAAATATTCAATTATTAGAATAGTTTTTTGACTTACTTTAATTTTCTTATTTTCTCATCATTTTCAAGCAATAGAAGGCAATAGAAGATGGAAACACCTTGTGAGAAGCATAAAAAATGTTATACAATCTTGTTTATATCAATTCAACATATTTAACTTCATTTTAATACTTTACTATTATCATGTGCTCTATTTCTGCTGCTAATCACTTTTCTGTTGTTTCTCTTCTCAATGAAGAATATTCTCATCATCAAATTCAAGCAAAAATTAGCCTGAAAAAGGATATTGTAGGAAGGATCAGCAAAAAACTGGAGAGTAATAAAAAAAATCATCTTAGAGATCATCCTTTTAAACTTATAGCACATGACAAACAGTCTATTATTTGCTAAATTACTATTGAAAAGCTAAATAATGCTATTTAAGCCATACAATTTATTAATTATATCATCTCTAATTTTGTTAATCTTTAAATAATCAGAAATGCATTAAAGGAGGCAGGCTTTTGCTTAGCAGCAAAGAAGAAAGTCCCCACTGCTCAAGGTTTATTATCATCAAACTATTTTAAGTTTGCCTAGTATTATGAAAACTAAACAGTGGAGGATTGAAAGAAAGTTTTGTAGAGTGATGAAACAAAGATTAATTGGATTGAATCAAATAGAAAGGTCTATGTGTGAAAAATTCCAGGAAAACTACTATCTAATCACACTACTATGTTAGGACAAGATAGATGCTGCATAATATTGTGAGATTTTGAATGAGAAAGTAGTGAAAAGCTTTAAAAAATTGAAAATAAAGAAGAGAGAACATTATTTTTAGCAAAACAACAACTTAAAACACACCTTCTAATAGGCAACACCTAGTTTTCTAATAGCAACATCATTGTAATATCCTGATCTCTAGAATCTATTTTCATCTTTCTCAACAATGTTGTCTCAAAACTAGTGGCTACTCCCCCTTTCCCCTCACTCACTTGCCAGCCCCCATTACTATGCCCAATATGGGCCAGCATTGCCAAAACCAAGCCCCACTTAGTCTCCTGACAATTCAACCCAACACTCAGTCCCTTACACACCTAGCTTCAACAAAGGCTCCTCCACAATATGAAGACAGTCTTTATCATTGTCGACTCTATGAGCACCAACATGCCCATCAAATGCAACCTAGCTGTAAATGCTAACATGTGCACTTGCATAAACAAACTACTCATTGAGATTGATAAAATCAACACTGATCTGACTGTCATCAATGGCACACCCCCAACTCCGCTAAAAATATCTATCCAAGGCATTACTTGACTAAGGCATGAGACCTAGCTTTTTGAATTCAACACACTGAACTCAGCAGGCTAATTCAGGAGCTGGCTAAGATGTACCTAGATAACACTGCATAGATCATTAATAAGGCTTACACTCTTATCCTCTATTTTGTGCTGTGCAGAAGAATTTTCAGCACTTCTAATGCTGATGATATCACCGCCCTAAAGGCAGACAATGGGCTCACCCTAAGCTGCCTCACCTCAGCTGCCTGACTGAAAAAAAAGGACTGCTGTCATGTCTAGCAAATAGTGGCCTCTTTCAAGATGCTCTGCAATTTGGCAAAAGCAGCCAGCTACCTCCTTTGCAAATGAGTATTCATTGCTGGACACCTAGTTATTGTCTGCAAGAATACTTGTAAACTGCTCTAATGCAACAAATGCCAGGAATATGGCTACATTTGGATTAACTGCACAAAATTAAAGCAATGCTTCTATTGCACCAGCCACAATTATACTTTTGACTTATATTCCTTTAAAACACTTCCCACCTGCATCTCATGCAGACCTAATTTAGAGCATACAAGTTCATCTCAAATATGCTCAATCTTTAAGAGGTCACTGTAATGATCTCAATACTAGATATCTTGAGAACAGCATGCCTTACTTCTCCACAGAGGACTCAAGCACTTTGAGTACAAAACTTAGGAAAACTTTCCAAGTTTAGCTTAGCACTCACTCTATAGGTTGACCACTCAGCAACACTGCAGGCTTTGGGCTCTAGTTGCTACCAAGTAGCCTTCACTGACCTGTAGAAGCCCAGTCACAAGACTCAGGCCTTTTTCCATGCCAGCTCCCCCTGTCCTTTTGCAATGAGTAGCCAACTGAACACCCTGCTATGACTATGCATCTGGCAATAAAATGTTTGCAAATTAAGTGTGACTCAAGAAGCCCTCCTCAGCACAGCATGGCCTGAAGACTGAGATATTATTGCACTACAAGAACCCTACCTCAACACTCTTAGCAATACAAAAGCCACACTTAAATGAGTTGCACACTACTCTTGCTCACACAGGCATGATAGTGGCACATATATATGCTCCATCATCCTTATTAACGCTATTATTTCCACAGACAACTACTCATTTCTCAATATTGCCTCCCTTGACATAACAGCTATATGCTTTACCAATAACAAGGGCTCTCTAGCCCTCTTCAACATGTACAATAACTGCACCAATAATAACAGCCTCACCACCTTATTTACATACATTGCCTCCTTGCTCTGCATTGCCTGCCCACACTACAACAACCACATGCTATGGGTTGGCAATTTCAATCACCACCACCCTATATGGAAAACTGTGGACAACAAGCACCTTAACTTCATAATGGACAATATTCAGCCTCTCATGCAGCTACTAGGCTGATACAACATAGTGCTGGCCCTACCCTTGGGCCTCCCCACACTGAGAACACTCAATAACTGTTGGATACAACCTGACAATGTGTGGAGAAGATAGAACAGCTCTGACCCAATCATGGTCTGCAAAGTTACCCTGTCAATCTGCTTGCCTAATACAAACTACATGCTCATCACTACCATTGTCAAAATGCTTATTCTCTGCATACCTCAGGCCCTATCCAAGAACTTCTACAAAGTCAACTGGAAGGACTTTAATGCCTCTCTAAAGAAGAAGCTAACTTCTCATTTCCCAGTATGTTGCATAGCATCTGCTAAGAAATTTTATATCAAAGTAGCAATGCTGATAGCATTGATTTACATTGCAGACAATGAGATAATTCTGATCTAAAAGCTATGCCCCTTCACTAAAAAATAGTGGTCAAAAAAGCTGACGGCTCTGAAAAAGAAATTGTAAGGGTGACCTCTGGAAATTGTGGCTAATCACACAACTGGCAGAGGGAAATCCAAAGTTTATTAGAAGATAAGTATAACAGAGATAGTAGGTAGGTAATTATCTGACAGAGGGGAATCCAAAGAGAACAAGTCTAAGATTTTCTGGAGCCAAGGGTCTTCTAAAAATAGTGTTAAAAGTCATGTGACCAGATTATGTAAAGGACTGCTGGAGCAGTGGCAGAAGTTACATGACCTGATTATGTAAAGAACTGCTAGGGCCTGTGCTTTGTTAGCAGCTGCTAGGATGCATGCTAACAAAGTACACAGCCACCAGCCAACCCAGACTAAAAGTAAGTAAATCAGTAGAATAAATGTAAGTATGAAAACACTGGAAAGAA
>JAGGAT010000281.1:0-42609 GCA_017657195.1 Termitomyces sp. T70a
CTCCCAACCCCCCGGACTTCCTCCGGAACTCCTACTCTCTGTCCAGGACTACCCCTTCAGACGTCGAGTCTGCCTAGTAAGGACCCGCTTACAGTTGGAAGCCCCCGTAGTCAGC
Organism: Termitomyces sp. T70a; assembly: GCA_017657195.1. NCBI lineage: Eukaryota > Fungi > Basidiomycota > Agaricomycetes > Agaricales > Lyophyllaceae > Termitomyces > Termitomyces sp. T70a. The sequence goes on from JAGGAT010000281.1 coordinate 116, forward strand.
GGAACCTGACAGGTTGGAGGTTCAACTCCTGGCTGAGTATGCCTGTGTAAAAAACACCTTAGACACCATGTAGATTACTTCAACACCACTGAGAAGCCACTGCCTGCATGTATTGACTAGGAAGGCTTTGTTGTGCAGGCTGTAATTTGAGTGACCAATCAACACATGACTTGATGAAGCAATGTGACCACTGCACTCCTATCCAAAACAGGAAAAATGGTTAGGATTGCCTAGTTGGATGGAATTGGGAGAGGTTAAACTCACTGACCAAGTATGTCTTAGTATTGGTGGGTAGAAAAAGAAGGTGTCAATAGTTTAATTAGGCTGCTGACATAATGTGTGGTCCATCAAATGGGATGGCATGGCTATTAAGATTGGGGTTTAATGAAGGTTTGATCAGCTGTTTATGGCCTAACCAGCCCATGGCAGGTCTGTCACCTAGTCATCTATGCTGTTCCATACTGTCATGGGTTCTGAATCTTGGGATCAATCTCCAGAAGATACCATCTGGTTGCAGGAAAGGTTATAGTATTGTGGGACCTTACTGGGCATTACAGTCTAGAGAGAGGTATTTTGGTGATTAGCTTTTTGGCCTACATCAACCAAATACTGGCAAGTATTGCCAAGAGTAGATGGGTCAAGAGAAAATTGGAATGGCATGTTAATGGCAGATAAGTTGGGTCTTTAAGTATCTTACTATACTGCAGGACCTAGAACACAAGTACTTAGCAGCATTGCATGTAAAAATAGGTTTCTATAAATAAAAAGGATCATCATCATCATCATCTTATTACAATGCCTCAAAAAGTTGTCAATCCAAACAAGCAACTGGACAAAACACTGGGAAAGTGATGGTTTGGATTTGGCCTGAAAGATGATGATTCCATTGCAAAGTCTAAAGATCCTAACTACATTCCAAGTGATGAAGAGCTGTATTTGGACTCAAATATGAAAGTTTAAGATTTTTGAAGTGTATTCTCTTTGTATGTTGGTGTAACAATAGTTAGTAAGAAATTTGATGAGAGAGGAAATGAGGATAATGATTCAGAAGAGCTCATAGCATCAGAATTGACAAATATTATATTGTCACCTTAGAACTTGTTACAGCAGATCAGAACAGTTAGCCTGTGAGTTGATCAGTTCAAATATAACAACAGCAACAACTTGATTGACATTAGATTTAAGAAGCCATGGCTGAAAGCACTTCCCATATTTTCAGGCACTGAAAAGACAAGCACATTTTTAAAGGAAAAAGCATTACAAAAGATATCAAGTGAATGTGACAAGATCAATGGTTATCTCAGTGTCCAACCATGTCAAAGAGAGGAGCATGCTATAGAAGTTGTCAATATAGACATGCCAACCATGCTTAGTATGCAAGAAAGTCATGGAGAACCCATGGATGATAAGCATCTTGAATTTTAATCAGTGAAACAAGGTATCAATTGAGAGGATACAGGAATTTCTGCTGAGGAGTTACTTGACATCACCATAGATGACAAAATTGAAACCTCACCACCAAACAGTGCTGAGACATTTGATAAGCTGCTGAGTGATGCAAAACAGCACAAATCTTACAGAGCTATTTGCAACCCCCAAGCTATCAAAGATTACCTAGGATTATGCATGAAGTTTTCAAAGATTTCTGCAATCAAAAATTCATAGATCTGAGCTAGCATAGCTGTAGCAAAAGGAGTGAGTAAAGGTATTTTGCATGACAAGTGTGGCACCTTGCCCTGTACATTTAATAAGTTGTGCTTTGCCACCATCTGGTCCAAGCAAATATCATGCACATCCATCACTTCTCAGTAATGAGCATGTTGCTCAAGCAGTCTATCACTATCTCATAATAGTTCCACTTAGTGATGTGAGTAATGTAACTTGATGCTTAGCAAATACATACTCACATCATGAATAGATCACTTCATTGAAACTTGCAAAACAAGTTAATAAGGTGATCATTCCCACACTTGGCTGTAAACTTAGCAAGAGAAAGATATCAGAGAACTATGCAAGACATTGGCTATACAAACTTGGATATGCAGTAAGAATAGTCCAAAAAGGTGTTTATGTGGATAGTCATGAACATGATAATATTGTTGTTGAATATTGAAAGAAGTTTTTAAAATTTGTAAATAAAAATGAATAGTGAGTTATAAAAGAAGTATAAATAATTACCTTATAACCTGAATTGACATAGCCTGCTGTATTATTATAATGATAAAACCTTGGCACAGATTGCACCATACTTGGACTGAATGAGAAGCTTCATATATCAATCTTTCAAGATGAGAGCATATTTGGTTCCAATGAACTCAGAAGTATAGTCTAAGCAAAAAAGAAAAAGTTACCACTTTATAAGGGTGTTTTATCCATATGTCAGACTTTATTGTTAAATACACAGGCTGATTGCAATTTAATAACAAGCAAATTGCTGAGCAAGAAAAACTCCCTGCTAATCAGTGTATTTCAAATGATGCAAATAAGATTATATATTCAGAAAAAAATGCTAATGGATCACATAATGCTCAGAGACTGATTGCACAGATGAAAAGCTTCTTTAGTGATTTCCTAATTACTGATGTACAAAAATAGATCACAAAACATGCAATCCCAATCTTTGAGAAGCTTTATCCAAGTGCTGTTGCTAAGTTCTTTTTTGAATCAATCCACAATACATGGTGCATTTGCATCTAATATCCTCAATGCTAATAAAATGAATGTGAGACCTAGAGAATAGCAATGAGAAATGCTTGAAACTTGCATTCCACATGACAATCCAAATTTCCAGCTTTGTGGAGAGATCCAAATATGGCTTTGAATTATTCTGATTATGAATATCATAGCAAGGCAAAGAGTACGCAGTGCATTTTTGGAGGAACATAGCTTGATGGAAAAGTTGATATAATTTGATAGACTTTCAGGTGAGTGTACTATTTGTAAAATAAGCAAAAGAGAGAAGAAGAGGATTCAGCAGGAGAATGCTCTTTTAATGGCAAGCCTGGATAAAGAGGAGGAAACCAAGAAAGTTTACATTATATAACAGGCTCAACATGTTGCATGTGCAAGGTGCTGTCAAAACAAGCAGATTTTTGATCCAAAAAGCTACTCTTACAAATTAAAATTGAAAAAGCAGGCTATAAGTGTTATATTCTTTCCAAATTTTACTTTGAACTCAACTCAATAAAAATGTATTGAAGATAGGTCATACTTCATAAGTTGTTCAACTTGTAGCTTTAAATCACATGTTCTGTTCAGATGTAAGGCTGAGTTTCAAAAAAGGAAGTTTTTCTGCATAAAAGGCATCAAAGTCAGACTTTAAGCTGGCCAATATTAGGGGACTAGTCTCTGACTGTATCCAACTCTACTCTGGGCTTAGTCTGATGATGTGCACAGTTTTAGCATATCTAAATGACTGCTCAGCCTATCTTATCCCTTCTGTCTTTTAATAGTCAGCCTTGATGAGTTATATGCATGGACCTTACTCAGCATCAATTATTGTTAGTCATACTTCATTACATACTAGGGCTCAATTAGTTAAACAGTACTAGTAATAGCACAGCCACTGATGTAGTATATATAGGCAGCTTGTGGATAGAATATCTCCAGGCTGAACAATAGCAGTATCCTCCTGGCCTACCCATTGAATCAACTGTGAGCTTCTCTAACGACATCCAACCCTTTGCCTAAGCTTTACCTGCCTCTTGCCTGACTCTGTGCCCACTTGACTCTGCCTGCTGCTCATATTGCTGTCTCTATGGAAGGGGTTCCACAGATGCTAAGCCTTGCTCTTACAGCCAAAGAAAAAATTGGATTCCACAGTGAATAAAGAAGTGAAATCTCATGGTCTAGCCAATAAAGAAATAATGAGGTAAAAGAAAAACTGGATGAATTGAGTTAGGATGTAGCATGGCTAAAAGAAAAAGTGAATGTTAGCTACTCTCTAAAGATGGTTCTCTAACAACAGTGCATTCAGTACTGCAAAATTAGGCACATTCCTTGTCTGGAAGGAAGATATGGCCAGAAGTTTTAACCCACAATTTTTGGTGCATCAGTGTTTTGATCCAAGGCATAAACTATAGTGATTGGGCTATGCTTGGTAGAACAAGCCTAAAAATGTCAAAGTTAGGAGCTGCTAGGCAATGCCTGATGCCACCACAATAAGATTGAGGCTCTAGCTCATAATGGAGCTATAAGCTGAAGAAGAAAAACTAAGAGAATAAAGAAATGACTTGTTTCTGATGTAGCAGCAAAGACTACTATGTTAATAAGTGCAAGCTGTTTGATATGTAACCCAAAGCCTGAGAGAGCCTAGATATCAATAAAAGTGCACAAGGTGATATTTACTGCAGTGTCCAAATCATTGGCAAGGCCCAGAGTGAAATACAAGGACAAATAGTGCCTTGCTACATATATTGAGATTAATAAATACAAGGCCTTGTAGAATGTCAGTACTACAACAATGGATATTACTTCCCAGTTCTGCCATGTATATAATGTACATGTATGCCAGCTAGCAAAGCTACTGACAATGCAGTTAGAAATGGTAAGTAGCCATGCCATTGTTTAATTTGGCATGTTTGTAAATGTAGGAATTATTGAAATAATATTCAAAGATGAAAGAAATCAGGTAATTTATAAATAGTCAAATGATTTCTATATCAAGAGTAGCTCTTGAAGATGCCAATTGATGATTTTGTCAATAAAGAAGCTGTAAGAGTGACCTCTAGAAGCTATAGCTCAATCACACAGCTGGCAGAGAGAAATCCAAAGAGTGTTTTAGTGTATGTATAAGTAATCAATAATAGCTGCATACCTGGCAGAGGAAAATCCAAAAAAAACAAGTCTAAGGATTTATCCTGCCAGATGCTCAAAGAAAATAAAGAGTAAGTCACATGATATATAAGTCACATGTATTGATCACATGTACAAATCACCTGTTTGGGTCACATGTCTGAGTTACATGTCTGGATTACATGTGCAGCTGAGTCTGAAAAGAGGGAGTAAATAATGGCTTGATGGCTGAAATACTCCCTCTTTTGAAACTCAGACCAATTTGGCATCTGAGAGAGTCTAGCATCAGGCTGAGTAAGTCAAAAGGATATAGCCTGTGCTATTCCCCCAACCAAGTAGGCAGAAGTCTAGAGGGTTGAGAGCAAGGCTGAGAAGTGAAGAAATAGATGTGAAATTGTTGAAGAAATAGTAAAGAAATAGACATGATATATATATGAAATGATAGTCCCCTGACAATTGGCTTGGCTTAGTGAAGGACCTGGAATGTACATAAATCATCTGGTAAACATTGCTAAAAGCAGAAGGATTTAGAAATTGGAAAGGAACATTAGCAGCAGATGAGTCAGAGCTTTAATATAGGAAGTAGTATGAACTTTGAAGAAACAAATTGTAGTAAAAATAGCTATGAAGCATAACCAGCATGCTTGAAAAAATATTTTGCCAGAATACTAGCATAGAGTGTCCATAATTACCATACCTGACAATACTGTGAAAGCTATGAATACAAGTTACTTGTGTATTAACTAGCTTCTTGAATGAGACAAAAATAGCACATTCATCTACCTATTCATATTTAGAAACTTTCTACAAGTTTCAGCATTTAATCAGGCCTCTTGATGAAGATATAGCAGTTTGATCTAGTAAGATTAAATTTACATCACTATTAGTGTCACAACCCCTAATTTGAAAACTACTTCCAGAGACCTCAGAATCCCCACATAGCCTCTCCACCAATCTCAACACATACTGACTCCTCCACCACCCCCTCTGGCTACACATAGCCAAATCATGCCCAAACTATGCCCACCATTACATGCATCACCCAGCTATCATCCAGCTATTAAGCATCATGCCATAGATCAAATACTAAAATCTCAAATAATTGCATCTTCTGATTAGTGTCTGGCCATCACCTGGCCATCATGCATTACACCATAAGCCAGACATCTGAATTGCTTGCACTCAGTCAATCCTGTAGGCTGCCTGCATGATCTTTCTGTATACAGTTAATTCTCCACTCCACTGCCACCCATAGAGTTCTCAGAACCCATCAAAGACACTTGGAGTATGTATGTTTAGTATATAGACTTGCAGACAGTGCTTGTGTATTCTTTCTTAGTCTTGATATTGCAATAACTATCTATATCTCTTCTTTCATGCTTGCTTTTCTCATCTCTCTTATGCTTGCCTTTGTGAATACTTGTCCAGCATGCACTACAATCAACCAGTATGCACTACACTACCTATACAAGTCCTGGTCCAGTCAAGAAACTCCATTCTCAAACTTGACTCTTCTATAATTCAACTCCCTGAACCCTCAGACTTGTCCAATTTATTATCTCATGCCCCAGAACACATCCCAGAGCCCTCAACTCCCAAGTATATGCAGTTTGGCACTCAAGTCTGCCTCATAAGGGTGTTGCTTTAGTGGAAAAGGCCTCCAGGTTAGCAAAACCTGACAATCAGCATGAGATTTGCACTGCTGTTGCTATATGTTAGTGCTACTAATGGAAAATCTTCTTTATGTCAATAGACTGTAGTATAAAAGATAGTACTAGACTCCTTTTTATAACAACAAATCTTCTCTTTGAATGTACTTACTTTGTCTTAAACTAGTTCTGTCTAGTGTTTTTGTCTACATTGCCATTAGTGCTGTTTATAGGCACAAGATTATTGCAAAACTTTTTTTGCATTTGTTTACATTTTTTGCAAGCACTTATGGCTTGATAGCTACTGCTTGATTTGCTAAACTCAGTGCTATTGTGTGCACCTATTTGTGTGCCACTACAAATGATTGGGACCCTGCTCAGATTCATCTTTTAACATCACAGATGTGCCCAATATTTTGCACTAGGTCACCAATGTGTCTAATAGCACTTAGCAACTTCTAAGTGTTATTGATTTTTCTTTAAAATGTGTCCTATTGGGGCTATAATTAGGAAATAGGTGTGAAAGTTCCACAGCTCCTGATTGGGTAGATTATCTGCTAAAACAGCCAACTGCTGCAGATTATCTACAGTTACCCTGTAGAATATTATGCCAGTAAATCTTCAGTATTGAACACAAAGTGTAGACAGCTGAGGAAAAGGTACTTTGTCTATGGCACATTTTGGGCAGGGAAATAAGGTTTGGAATAAAGAATAGTAAACCATAAAATAACTTGAATGCCCATGAAATAAGAGGGTGACCAAGGAAGGAAATACTAACAAATAACCCATTATTGTGTTTGACTCAACACACTTTCAGTCTGATGCATCAATCCAATACCTACACCACTTCTGCAATGAATAGCAGGATGACTTTAGACACATTAGATCCTACTCCTTAGTTCAGATTTCCTTTTTGGCAAAGGAAGGTACTTTTTTCTGTCAGGAATTGTCACTTCAGAAATGGTATAATAGGTTTCTTTCACACTGTTTCCAATCCAATGGAAACACTTTCCAGTGCCAGCAGTGATAACATAGTCAACTTGTTGCACCTGCACAAGTTCAGTTTTTTTTCAGACACCCCCTAGATCTCCGACTTAGAGTGTTATGCAACAGCAGATATGATACTCTATTGTCATAGTGGTTGCATAACATTACAAAGCCTATATCGTGTACACAACGCAAAATCATTGCAGCAGAAAAGTGACATCAAGTCCTATCCTGTTGCCGCGAAACGGGATCGGGCGCGGAGGCGAGGTCCAATCTTGTGTAAAATGAATCTATATAGGTCACATCACCAGACCACACTAGAAGTTCAGCGAAAATGAACTCACGGCAAAGGTGCCATTACAGCTGTCAATCCTGCCAGCAATGCAGTCGCACCCACAGTACCTAATCTTTGGTACATCGGACCAGCAAAGAGGGGGAAAACCGCTGCAAATGAAGACCGAGTAGCACTATTTGAAGCCATAGCTGATGCCGCAATTGGTCGGTAAGCCGTGACAAGATACGTGAACGTTGACGTGAAGACGAAATAGATCCCCGCCCCAAAAGGAATTGAGCCAATGACTGGGACGATCCATGGAACCCGTGGATATGTGGAAAACGCTATCCAAAAGAGACCTAAGCAGCACACACGCTCAGGCAGTGGGTTGGAGATGAGAGTGAATGATCTTACCAACAGGAACAAGTACACCGCCAAGCTCTGCCATGACAAGACGAATCTCGGGTGATGGTTGTCTTCCTCCTTGCTTATTTGCTTCATGTAAAAACAGCCTGATTGACTACTTGAGAAGAGAGCTTATGTGTCATCTTAACAATACGCACCTATTCCAGAATGGCTGAGAGCATATTGCTAAAATCATGCCAAGCCCGATGCCTAGGAAGGTCAGTCCAGTTGACTGAACATTGAACCCCCGTTGGTTCATGAAGATGATAGGAAAAACTTGAAATGCAAGATAGAGAATTCCCAATATAAGAGCGGTCCTGTAGTTTGTCAGCTTTCCAAAATATCTCCGTCCAACAAGGATGTACCAGATATTCAGAAGAAGTGCCATCCGGTCATAAACCATCAGTTCTCATAAGCAAATTGTCATTACGTCGTCCATTGTAAGAGTTCAAGTCGTACATACGGAATGGTCGATAACAGCTGATTGCCATTGCTGTGAGCAGGTGACTGTTGTCTCTATCCAGAGGTGCCCAATATTGCGTGATTCCGGTCTCCTCGCGCAACCTATTCGGCAGAGATTGATAAGTTGGCATTTGTCACCCTCAGGAAACGAAGCGCTTAAATTACCGACGAGCTTTTCTTCTCAGGAGAACTGGTATATACGTTTCGGGAACAAGCTATGAATAATATGATTCTCGAGACTATGGTGAGATGATGAGTGATCGAATACTCACAACGAACAACGCAATGTACTGTACGAAACCCCAGATTGTTTGAATTCTGAATGTCCAACGCCAATAGAGGTTCTGCCATCGTCAGAAACTGAAGGGATTCATTGAAAGGTTGATCCATACTTGGTTGATAAATCTGACATAGGGGTTCAAGGGATGACCTGGAGGATAATATCCAATTGACCTACCCGCTGAGCAGTGGACCGAGAACTGGACCTATGAATGGGCAAATAGTGTAAACAGCCATGGGGCTAGAAGTTCAGTTAGACATTGCTTCATGTCTTGTCTGGATAAAAACAGAAAGATTTTGCCTACTTGGCCACGGTAGAATCATTGAATAGATCACTTATACTTCCTCCAGAAACGCTCAGGAAAGCGGAGCCAAAAAAGCCACCTAGAAAACGAAACGGCAAAAATACTCCTGTCGGAATCAGTTAGATATAGTCGGCTATTCATAAGCGGACCACCAATGAGTTAAAACATACCAGCATTGGGGGCAAATGCGACGGGAAAGGAGCACAGAAAGAATAGACCATATGATACTCTATATACGAGGTTCCTTCCATATACCTCTGACAAAGGTCCCACGATCAAGGGTCCTAGGCCGAGCCCCTCAACGAATAAGCTTAATGACAAGACCGAGACTACGTGAGGAATTCTGAACTCTTTCGCTACATCGTCTTCGGTGAAAACAGCCTGTGGTTTAAGGAAGCATCAGTCAAATTTCAAATTCAAACGCTTTATATGTATACTTGCAATAGATGAAGAAGTAGCGACGCAAAGCGAAGCAAAACTGATGGCTAATACTGCAGCCCATTTTCTGAGCACAGGGAGTGCTTGAGGATTCTCGTCAGTATCCAAGCTCACACGAAAGTTGTCAGTCGGCAGCTTTTCCTTGGATTCCGGCTTGTGTGTAGGATCCGCAAAACTAGGGTCCTGTTGCAGAGCGATTGACGACGTAACAGACATGGGGACCCCTTGCGCAACGCCTTCTGGCCTTTGCATAAAAGGCTGGATATGGAAGAGAAGAGAGAAGCACTAGTCACGGACGCCATCTGTCACTATCGGCTATCTTTATGCACTTGTGAACCAAGAAAGTTACATATTTGACATCATCATGTTCATCACGAAACTTGCTCTACCACGGTTCTTGCCGGCGGTAATGGTCTTCCCATGGAAATGTGATCCGTACCACTCAACCTTGCTTCCTCTGGCGCCCGGAGGGTTCGGAAGAGAGCATTTTGTTCGTGGGGTGTTTCTAGAAACTGACTGTTTCTAAATACAAGCATTACAGACATGACACAGTTAATCTGTTCTGTGCGAAATTTCCGAACATGAGGCGCGTAGTTTTCAGGCTGCAGCCGGGAAGCCGGTCTTGGGCTGTGCAAAGAAAAATGGAGCCATGTGTCGAGATGTGAGCCGGGCGTTAGTCAGGTGTTGTAATTAGAACTGTGCGTTGTCAAGTAGAGCCCGTGTTGTTCCGAGACCTAGAATAAATTGAGTTTTTCTAGGCTGTGTGGGACGACTTAGTGACCCATATGGTCACTAAGTTTGACAGGCCTTTAGTAACCAACTCAAGAAGACCGCTCCATTAGCATATACTTACCCACGGTCAGTCCAAACCTTCGAGCTTTACAATCCACTGCTTAGGCAGGCAAGAGTAAATACTTAGCAAAGGCTAAAGGCACAAAATATACTGTTATGCATATACAAGAGAAGAAACCTAAGTGATGTTCAAATTATAAAGACTTGATCCTCAGCCTGTGTCATAAATCACTGAATTTTGCACCTATGGAACACAGATACTTGTAAGTACTTGATCTATAATACAGTTTACTTGTATTTCTTTATCTCTATGTAAAGGCTCACCTCAGTGTCATATATCACTGAGGATGCTCGTATGTATCATGTGTGCAATATATGTATTTATCATCTATTGTCCCCAATTGTCAGAGCAACCTCTGGAGGTGATGGCTAAGTCACACAGCTGGCAGAGGAAGATCCAAAGTATATTCAGTACTATCTAAGGTTGTATGGCATAGCTACACACCTGGCAGAGGGAGATTCAATAAGAACAACTCTGGGGACTTCCTATGTCAAAGTGATGCTTCTAAGGCTCTGGGTGCATGGAAACTACTGTACAGAACAACAAAAAGCCTCAACCCTAACCTGAAACAGTGAAAATCTGGAGATTGTCCAAAAGTGGAAGTGGCTATGCTGGGAGATCTAACAGTAAATGAATTACTTTTCTGCACCCAATGCTGCTGGAGTCCTAAAGGTTATATCAGCAGGTAGGGCTTAATAAAATGCATAGAGGAAAAATGTGATTGGAGTAGCTGGAGAAGGATTGAAGAGTGAAAAAGAGGGTCAAAGAGGAAGGTCTCCTAACACCAATGTGACAATGGATATGAAAGTAGTAGATTGAAATGTGATATGTGTGTGTGAACTACTATCAGAAAAACTGATTTTACTGCTTACTGCTTAGATTCAAGCTCATCAAAGTTTTTTTAATCCTACTTATTCAAACTTTGTAATAAAACTTGTTTATAAAGCAAGAACACTTTTAACAGGGGTTTTAACACAATCCTCATTAAAACTAATTCATTTCCCATAGCCTGTTGAATGAGGAAGCTAACTTCCACAGCCATCACAGTAAGGAACTTGACAAATTATATGGGAAATCAAAAAAAAAATAAGATGAAGTGAAGCATGGCTGGAGAGAAAATAAAGACTGGCTGCTCTATGTCCTCTGACACAAGCTACAGGACCATGGTTTCAACCAGATCTAGGTATGTAAGTATGAGTAGGCATAAGGCTAGGTTAGGATGTAGAAAGTAGTGTAAAGAACTGAGTTGTTCAAAAGAATTCAAGTTTGGTATGTGTGCTGGTGGCTAAAAGTCAAGTTGAAATATTGTCAATAGAGTAGAAGCCTTTAGTCACATAATAGATCCAGATTGATGCTATAATCTAAGACTACACTATAAGACAAAAAGCTACTTTCTCAACAAGTACATCTATGTTCAAATAAATAAATATGTAAAGCTATCAGCTCTACTTACTGCTGGCACCAGATTGTATTTCCATTGGACAAAGTAGAAAACAAAGCTGTCATATTATTTCCAATGTGCTAATTTTCAAAAGAAAAAGGTACTTTCCTTTGTTGAATGACTTTTTCTGTTGGAAATTAATACATTGAACGTTGCATAACAGCTTTTTTTACACTTTTTCCACCAGAAAAACCTTTCAGTATCAGCAGTGACTGAGAGACTCTTCAAGACATGGTAGAGATTTTTGGAGAAACACCTGTTTCTTTTAGATGTTTTTCCAAAAGTCTCTACCAGGCTTTAGAGGGAGGGGGTGGGCTCTGGCTTGCCAGTTGGTCTTGACACAGGTGGTGGTGCATCAATATATCAGCCCTACCATGGGACAAGAGAGGCACCAATGGTGCCTCTATAAACAGAGTGCCAGGGTCTGGCACCAAGCTGGCAGAGGAGTGCACTAATATGTGCTCCTTCTTTAGATCAGGTTGCAATAGTGATGTATTTGGCCCTATAGGTGGCATCACAGTTATCACCACTAGGGATAGTGCTTATGCAGCCTCTATGGCTGCCATGGACCATTGCACTAGGTATCTAAACCTAGCATCTTCACTATACCAAAGCCACTTGCAATTAAGAAGTGGTCTGAAGTTCTGAGCTTCAAGGAGTTGAATGAGAATGCAAAAGCATTCTCAATCATTGGGCGTGGGTTTGTACCACTCTTATATCCTTGCAGGATTCCTGGAGGTCTGTGGATCTCCAGACAACAATGCTGATCATTGTCAACACTCACAAAGAGGTTCATGTGGAGGCTACTATACAAAGTTCTGGGATTCTGGATGACAGTGGTGCAATAAGTACTGTGCCCACTAATCAATCTAAAAATAGTGCTCCAAGAGGACTTGAGCAAGTTCTGCACTCTATATGTTGTTGTTGCTGTGGCCCAGCATGGCTGATGCCTGTGATGGCAGAGGCACTAGAAGCCAGTATCTGTTATCTTGAGGAAGGCAGCAGGTGATATCTTCAATGTCAACATTGAGGACTCAGCACATGGACTGGTCCTGCCACTCTGAATAGGTGAAGGTGAAGAAGGAAATCCAATAGAACTTTTTAAGGAGGAGCACAGCATGGATGCATTCCTAGAATGTCATAGAGGTACTATTCTCCATAGTGACCTTAATGAGCAAGCAGACCTGCTCAGGGTTCATGGGCATCCCATGAGGAACCCATTGGTACAATCTGTAGTATGACTGGGTAGCATACAGCATACAGCATCCCAGTCATCTCATGGGCACAGGTAATTTTCACCTTTTTGTCTACATACACTACATTGATTGATTGTGACCAATAGAAGTTAGGGTGCAAGATGCCCCTAAAGTTGTTTTGGCACTCCCAGCACCTTTCTATGAGGATGGTCTTCCAACCATCTGGAAGACAGCCAGGGACTATGTCATTGAGCTATTTGAAGTTCTGCTTGGACTCTCACTGCTGGCACCAGAATCTGTTTCCATCAGAAAAAGTGACAAAGAAGTGTGTCATGCCATTTCCAATGTACATATTTCCAAGGGAAAAAAGTTTGAGACAATGGAAAATGCCTTTTTCTAAGGCAAAAAGTTGCCAAAGAAATGGCATGACACACTTCTTTGTCACTTTTTCTGATGGAAACAGATTCTGGTGCCAGCAGTGTCTGTTCAACCTTAGCATTATGTGATTGTTTCAAATCATGTGTTTAAATGTCATTGTTAGGTTCAATCTCCTGATATACTCAAGAAGCATCCATATCATTGGACCACAAGTCATCATTGTCCTATGCCAGTTGTGTGACAAAGAATTGTTTGTTGCTCTCATAGTTTACAATGGTGTAAGGCTGCTCAGAGTACTTTTGTGAAAGCTTGTAGATGTCAGAGGACTACTATTTCATGTCTTTTTCATGTCTATTTCTTCACCCTTTCTCCACCTATTTCACATCTATTTCTTCACTTCTCAGCCTTGCTCTCAACCCTCTAGACTTCTGCCTACTTGAGGAATAGCACAGGCCATACTCCTTTGATTTATTCAACCTGATGCCAGACTCTCTCAAACATCAAATTGGTCTGAGTTTCAAAAGAGGGAGTCTTTCCAGCCATCTAGCCATCATTTACTCTGCCACAGTCACCTAAGTAGTGCCTTGCCATTATCCAGCTATTACACATTATGCCAAAGGCTGAACATTCAGATCTTTATCAATTCTATAGGCTGCCTGCATAATCTCCTTGAATACAGCTGCCCTTCTGCCCTGCCACCATTTATAGAGTCTCCAGAACTACTCCAGACACTTGGACTATATATATATAGTATATAATAACCAGAGGTAGCTTGAATGTACTGTAGCCATTGGCTATAGATAGAACAATCTTGCATCAGTCATGCAGTAGCTAAATCAGACTGCAATATCAGTATTGACTAGCTACATTATGAAATACAAGATGTTCAATTACATAATATAATATTAATGTAATTAACATTGCATGCGTGATGATCAATAAATAAGGGATGAATCAGTCTAACAAATAAATCAAAAAAGAGGCATGATCATGCACACTTGAAGAAGTGATAATTTGTATTGTGCAAACATTGAGTTGGAGCACCTCACTCCAAAGACAGAAGTGGCTGGTAGGCCAATGATCTTAAAATGTTAAATGGACGCCTTGAAGCACATGTCATTGTGGAGAATAGTGCAATGTTTTGCATGCAGAATTTGGATCAAGAAATGGCACCAATGCCATGAAATCAATTATATACATGGTTCAATAAAACTGCCAAGAGTACCGTACAAGATCAACTAGATGTCTAGAATTTTCATACATTAGTAGCTGGCTTCAAGTCAAAATAACTTGCAGTTACCTACAGGAACTAGGGTTTTACAATCTCACAGTTTTGTCTGGCAATTTGCCCAAATCCATTGTCATAGCCACATTGTCAATTGCAATGTTAGTCACAGAACCTTGTGGCACCAATTCTGTCCTTGGTGGGGTCAAAGGCCCCAACATAACCTTGGCATCTACCATCAATAACTCCATTAGTGCAATGTTAGTTGCAGTGGGTACTGAGGGCAGCTTACCATGAGCTGCCATGCATTTTCAAAGACGGACCTGGTTGGGGTCCATGCCAATAAAGTAATAGAGGCCTTTAGCCTCAGGAGAATCTGGCATTAAGCCACTCTTTGTCATGCTCAAACATAAGACAATAGTAATTGTCCTCCATCATTTCTCTCCATCCATCCCATTGCAGAATGGCAGAAGGAGTGCCATAGCAAGAAAGGCACTTGATGCACTGATGCACCCAAAATTTAGCTAAATGCTTTCTTAGTAAGCTGCACTTAGCCTTGTTTTGCGTTGGGCTTGTGAAGTGTTGAGAGAGTCCCAGGCAGGTCCCAATTACTTGATCCTAGAGTGTGATGTAAAGCGGGGAGGATGTTGCTGTCGATTGACAGCAGGCAGTAAGAGTCTTGAGAAGAATGGTAGATGACACATAATAAGCTTACAAAGCTTCTAATCCTTTACTATTGGCACTAAGAGGCGGCAAGCATTGGCGCCAGCAACAAGGGTGTACTTGTATAGTACCGTTTAAGACGTGGAACAAAGGCCACACTAAGAACCTTTGGCGGAGATGAAGTAGGGCGTGGTCGCTAATTGCTTAGTGCCTCAAGTGAGCTTTTAGAGATCTGGACTTGGGTGTAAAGGTGCTGGGTGCAATTTGATGGTTCTCTACTAACAAATGGTAAGGTATTTATAGTAAGTGATGGCAGCAACTCTAATAGTCACCACTAATGAAATGTAAGTGAAGGTCCGATAATAATACTATAAGGAAGGTAAATGATATTCAGGGAGTGTCATGCAGGCGGTTAGCTTGGGCATGCCGCCACATAATGTGCAGGGTGTCAATCAAGGTTCTGACAAGGGTAGGCACTAAATTGTAATGTGGCATGTGGTGGCAGTGCTAGAAAGTGCCAGCTGTTGATCAGCTGTCATTATTAAGTCAAATATGGATATATTCTGACTTGAAGAGGAAAGCCAAGCTGGCAGTGGCCCGCTAATAGTGGCGGGAACTGCCAGTGGAGTGTGGAAGCTGGATGCAGGGGTGATGGCATGGCTTTCATTAATCATCCCAAGAGACAGCACGTGCAGGTAGGGAGCGTGATATGTCATGTGACCGGGACATGTTGAGTTTGGAGATATTGGGGCACTCCTCATGAAGAGGAGAGCTAGTGAGCTGGTGATGTCCATGACCTCCTGTGGAGCAGGCAGCAAGGCTGAATGCCATGTGAGTAGTTCTACCGTTGCCTGTAGGTGTCGTAGTTGGCTGCAAGGATGCATCAATGCTGCATGGAGGACTTGTTCATAGGGGCTGCTGGGTTCTTGCCACCTTGGGCTAGTGCTGAATCACTTAGTGTATTAAAAGCTTAAAATGTGTTGGGCCAAACTGGAGGCTCATCAGCGCTCATTGTTAACTTCTCTAAAGATGTCCAGTGACATTGTTGGGCTGTGAAATTGCTGCTCCATGTAGACTATGCCATAAGTGTATGCATGGTTGACCCAGTCCAATGGAATTTGATTGTGTAATAAGACACATCATGCATCATTGTCAGAGAAATTGTGTGCCTGGTCATTGGGCATGTGTACTTGTAAAATATTGAGGTGGAATCCATATTGGGCAACCAATGGTTGTTCCAGAAATGCAGCATTGTATGATGCAACTGCCTCACAATACATCTCTGGGCATGCAATTACTAGCACCAACTTCCTCACCACTGTCAATTTAGCTGTGCTATTGGTGCAGAGAGCTCAGCACAGCACAAATATGAACAGAGTTTGCCAGTGCATATGGAATGCAAAGTCAAAGGTGATCCCCTGCCAGGTATTCTCCAGCCCTAGTTGTCCAAATATTAGCACAGATTGCACTCCCTGTTCTAGGTCAAAGGGACAAGATGGGTCTGGTGCACACATGGCATGCAATGCCAATGTTCCATCCTCTTTTATGTGCAGAAAGCACATTGGAATATGTCATCGCTTGACAAGGTTCATATCTTCTGGACCTTGGATTGGGTTCTTGAGATCCCAGTATATGGGATCAGCTAAGATTAACTGCATGGTATAATTATGCAGCTTATTGTCCAACCACTGCATGACTAGCAGCAGCTCAGAGATCAACATATACATGACAATATAGTTACAATGGGGAACATGCTTTTTGCCATAGTATTATAGAACCATTCCAGCTCATATGAGGTGCACGGCAAACCATGTGGAGCATACTTGTAGACAATAGTTTTTTTTTTTATTCCATTATCATGCCTTGAGCGCTTGGCACTCATGTTGCATGTTACATATGACAGACTATCTACTGTACAAGAGCTGCAGAATCCTTGCCCCCCCACATATGTGGAGAATGAGCAAGTCAGCGATTCTGTACACCATTTAGACTACACTTCCCTGGTAGTGTCTGTTATCAGGATGTCATTTCCTCAACAACCATTGTTTTGCTGCAAGAGCCCATCAGGTTGGGTGGGGGTGGGGGATGTGCAGCGGGTTTGCTGTCCCATGGCCAGTGTTTCTTTGAGTCTATGGAATGGGTGTGGTGCCTCATGCTGTTAATATTGGAATTTAGAGGATGTGTTACTTTTGGTTGTGTTTGGGTTGAGGTTTTTAATGCCTCATTCTTCATTTTGCATTATCTGCAGGGTTATCCATGACTAAGGTTGTGTGTGCATAACCCTTCAGGTTGTTGGTGTTGAATTAAATGTGTCTTGCTGTGGCTTCTTTGCAGGGCTTAGCCTCTCCATGGCTTCTGTATACCTAAGGAAATGCTTAAGAGCATCAGATGCAGAGAGCAAGTAAGCAATTGATTCAGCTTTTCTTTTTAGGGGTCTCATTAAGTGTGTGAATCTTTCTGTTGCATAATATGGGCACCTGACCAAGAAATGCTCGACCGTTTCTACCGAGAGGTCATTACAATGCAGGCAGACCAATGTTTTGGAATGGTGAATCCTAACTAGGTGATGATTTAGAGGTACATGACCTGTTCTCAGCTGGATCAGTATGGCTGACTGTCTGCAGCTTAATGTTGAGATCGTGCGCATGTAGTTCCTGAATGGGATTGTTTTGTCCAGTCATTGCGCTTCCTTTGCTCTGGGGGATTTCTTCCATTGGCACTTCCAAAGCACCTGCATAACTACTAAGTCAGCTTGACAGAGTGCCGGAATGCTGGTTGGCAGGGTTCTGTGGCAGAGGAAGGCCAGGAGGGCTTTCCAGGTGCTGGTCAATCCAGTAGCTGCTTCCTTTGTCAGTTGGTCAGCCCTTTTGTTAGGGATGAATTCCTCATGTCCAGGGGACCAATGGAGTTGTAACCTGATTGCACCTTGTAAACAGGGAGCCCACTCTGTGTCTGCAGCAGCTACGGTGCGCCTACTTGGCACATTGAGTAACTAATCCTGTTTTTTGTGTAGGTCTTCCACCTTCAAATGGACCTTGTCAATTAGGTAATGCACTGGGTGTGGTTTCTAATTGTTAAGAGCCTTCGGCATGGCCTGGCTGTTGCTGCAGCAGATGTTTTGGCTGCAGAGCTGGCTGTTAGGACTGCGTAGAATGTGGAGTCCAAAGTATAGCCCTACTATTTCAGTTTCATATACCATATGCTTAGCACCTGAGCCAAGGTGAAATTTCAGGTTAGAAACCTCCACTCTATCCTTGTAGAAGACTGCTAAAGCTCCAATTCCCCCCTCGTATCCTGAGCTGTCGCAGAAAATTGCCATGCTCAATCTGTCAAATACCTCTATTACCCTCTCCAGCGCTTCTTTCTTGGAGCCCGATATGTGTGTTGAGAAGGCTGGCTTGTAGTTGTGGCTCCTTCTTGTTAGGCATACCTTTTCAATGTTATTGGGTTTGATGTCTGTGAATTGAAATAAGTTGTGCAGAGGAGAATGGTGCTTGCACACAGGTCTCCTGGCTGCCAGTTTCACTGGGCCATAGAGAGAGTGTGTCTGTGGGAGGGAGGATAGGCACAGTGCCGCTCTTGTTAGAACTTTTCAAAATAAGAGATCAATAGGTAACAGATTTGCCATGCAGTCCAGGATGTCCCCAGCCACAGTTCTCAGTGCCACCGTAGTCAGCCTGGCCATCAAGCACTGGGCTGGAACCAGCCTCTTTGTTGTGGCCACTAAACTAGTCCTTCTTGCTCCACTATAGACTTTACTGACTCCAGAGTACCAGATGTCCACTGTGTAAGTGAATGCAGGGACTGCCACCATGTTATAAAGCTGCCTAACCCTACTCGCTGGCACCCCCCCCGAGACCCATGATAGGCGGGAGACCTGAAGAGACCACCAGGCAGCACTTGCTGCTACTTTCTGGGCATGGGCTAACCATCACAGTCGTGAGTCAAAGATGACCCCAAAATATTTGTAAGTCAAGACCGTTTTGATTGTCTGCATTGTGGGTGTTCTGTCAAAGTTAGCCCACAAGAGAACAAGATCTTGAGGGACTATGTCCAGTCAGGATCTTGAGAAGTTCATCAGTGCTAGTTTTGTCATTTCAAATGGGGAGTTGTGAGTGATAGACCAATCAAAGCCGCTGTCAAAGTGCTCCATCATGGATGCAATCATTTTATGAGTCTCCATCAGAGACTTTGCTGTAACTAATAGCATGGCATCATTGACAAAGCCTATCAATGTTTCCACCTTGTCAGTCAGATGCACAGTTAGAAGAAGGAGCATGTTGTAGAAAGCATAGTACATCATTGACAGCAGGCAGCCTTGGGTTGTCCCATTAGTAATGGAGAGCCACTCCAAACAATAGTCGTTGAAGCGCAGCTGGGTGCATCTGTTTGACAACATCTGCTCCACAAGGTGTGTGTAATGCAATGGCACTCCTTGTTCCCTCATATTGTGTATGAGACATTGTGGGACCGTGTTTGGAAATGCCCCTTGTATGTCCAAAAAGAGAGCTGTGGCTACTTTACCTGAATGCCAGGCGTTCTTGATCCTGTACACTATGAGGTGCATTGCATCTGTTATATTTCTTCTTAGATGGCCCCCAAACTGGCCTGGGGGTAGGAGGCTGTGTTTTTCTGCCAAGTGAGATAGGTCAGCAGCCACTAGCATGGATAAAAGTTTTCCCATGGTGTTAAGTAGGCCTATGGGCTGGTATGCATTTGCAACACTGTATGAAGGCTTGCCTGGCTTTCTGAGCACCAGGGTGGTTGACTCAAGCCAGCTAGAGTGATAGACACCTAGTTCAAATACCACTCGAAACACAAAGTATAAATGGTCAACCAAAGTATTAGCACATTTTTTAAAGACAACATTCAGAATCACATCAGGGCCTGGTGCCTTGTGAGGCCATAGGCCCCCTATGGCCTCGCAGATGTGGGCTTGGAAAAGTAAGACAGGTTAGGCAGAGGTGCCAAATAAGCAGAGCTTGGGATTGGAAGGGAGAGGGGTGCAGGAGGGAAGAAGGACTCAGCTAGGATCCTTGCCTTGCCCTCGTTCGTAGAAACCATTCCATGCAGATTTGCTGTAAGATCCTTTAGATCTGGTATCCTGTTGCATGCAAAATCTGTGGATTCCTTGATGACATTTGTTGGCAGTGTAAATCTGCCTCGCGTCTATTGTTTCCAACCATTCTTTCCAGTGCTCTTTCTTTTCCACCTTTATGGCTCTGGACATTTTGCCAGAGAGCCTTTTAGCCTCATCATGGGCTGGGTGTCCCAGCATATCATGAAACTTAAAGGCCTTGTTACATGCCTTGGGCCTCTGGGCCTTGAGCCATGCGAGGCCTTTGGTCTATCATTGTTTAGTGAATGGGCATGGCTTCCTCACCAGTACTATGCTGTCATCCCATATGACCTCCTGTATGATGTGGGTTAGGTTAGTTACTGCCCTATTAAAGTTGTCCTCCAACTCCCAGAGCAGGTAGTGCTGGTTGAAGTCTCCTAGCCAGACTATGTGGTCTGAGGGAGCCAGGCATGCTGCAAGCAAGGAGGAGGAAAGGAAGGAAGCTAGACAGTCAAGGACCTTGTTGTGTTCACAGGCATTATAAACATTGAATATCGAGGTGTGGCCATGTTTGCCTGCAAACCTGACCGCTGTGATGTCTGTTGAGTGAATGGTTAGTAGATTATAGGTTTCTATGGAAATATTAGTGTTTATTAGTATCACTGAGTGGAACGCCATGCTCCCATCTCTGCGATGGTCCGTTGGGTATGCAACCCTCCAGTATAACAATGCTTTTGTGTTGCCCAAGCAATCCAGAAAAGGTTTCTGAATGGCAAGCACGTCCCATTCATTGGGGCTGGCAGTGTTCAACTTTGTGGCCTGCACCACATCTGACTTGCAGACATTTTGCTGCCAGATGCGCAACTTCTCCAGAGCTTTTGGCTGGCAACAATTCATTGAGGACCTAGCAGTGCTGACATCCAACGCTGACTTCCTTTGTCCACTATTTTCTGGGTGAAACCAAAGTCATCGAGGTTACCCAGCCTGCTGGGTGCCCTACTCATTTGGTTCTTGTGACCTGGTGGTGTGTCAGCTGGTATGCTGGGTGGGTCTACCAATGATGGAGGCAAGGTGTCCCTGGCCCCCTCTTTGCCTTGCATTGCAGTGTCCCTTACGTTATTCTGCTGAGGTTGTGGTTGCTGCAGGGGTGCCACAGCCCATGTTGAGGGGTCTCAGGTGGGAAAGTACAGCAAACAATTCTCTGGGAGTCATTTGTTGAGTTCCCTGCATAGTTTCTTGAATATTGGACATCCATGATCTGTACAGTTGTGAGTGGAGTTAGGGCCCCAGGCAACGCACCTCTGGCAAGATGCTGTGCAGTCCTGAGTCATGTGGTCTGTTTCTAAGCATTTCACAGAGCAGGTTGCCTCCATGCAATCTTTCCAGAAGTGGCCAAACTTGAGGCAGTTATTGCATCAAACAGGCTCTTTGATGTCTTTGCATATGACCACCTGCCATCCTCCAATAAAGATATGACCTCTTATCATGTTGTTAGCTGTGTCGGGGTCAGTACAATTAATTCTGAGTGTTGCAACTGTCTGTCCCGGGGATCTTAGCTCTGGTTTCTTGAGCCAGGTTGCAATCGCAATGGAATTGCGAGTGAGGTTGTTCTCCTGCTCGATCATATCAAGGCTATCCCTCTTAATGGGATCAAGTGGACCCATGCACAGAACAAATTATGCTATTACACTGTAAGTCTTTGGGTGTACCACCATTGAATAGCCAAATATGTCTTTGAACATCATCCACTCTCTGTTGGCATACTCACAGAATCTTTGGGCTGAATCAGCCATATCAAATTCTAAGAGGTACACACCATTGCTAGTTAACTTTATTCCCACTACCTGATTTACGGGCATTGACACAGGTACTTCTCCATCCTTGGTGTCCCCTCGCAGGCCCAATTTTTTGTCGAGCTTCATTAAAGCGCCATTCAAAAGCTCCCATAGTTTGGCTGTCCCCTTAGGGGAGAGATCTTTTGGCACATTGTCATCATTGCGATTGATGGAGACTAGTACTGAGCAGAGGTTCTGGAAGATCCTCTGCTGGATCCTCATATATTCACTATGGGACAAAGCAGCTGAGCCATTGTGGCCTGCTGAGAGGGAGGCATGCTGGCTAAGAGAGGGTGGGAGTAGAGAAAAGGCTGGGCCACTGCTCACTATAGTGGCCCATATTCTGGGCTGCTCACCTGCTTTTGTTTGTGTGGGGTGGGTGAAGACATTCATGATTGTGGAAGTCGTGGCTTCCAGTGTGGCTGCCAGGCCCTTTAGGGCCTTGGAGGTTTTTCCCAAGGAAAGTGTTGCTTCTGCCCAGCTGATGTTGCTGGCTGCCAGGAAGTCCATTGAGGTGTTCAACCTTTCTAGCATGTTATCTTGCCAGCCTGCCACCTTAGAAACTACTGCATCTACTAAGCTGTCTGAAACATGATCAGTTATGTTTGCATCCAAAATAAAAGCTACTGCAATGGCAGTCGCTTTGAGCTCAGTGGGCTTTGAGGTCAGTGCTGCTGTGACAAGGATACTTGTAATTCTTGCCTGGTCATATGGATCTGCTGCAAGGATCCAGCCCTTTGTTTCAAGCCATTTGTGAGCCTCCTGCAGGTTTCTAACTGGGCCAGTGTCTATAGATATAAGCAATTTAAGGTCCGAGTGCATCGGGAGCAAACGGGACCTCTCTGGGGTCTCTGTTCTGCTGGCACCATTTGCCACTGCTGAAGAAGTCCTCCTGTTCAAGGACATTGTTGACCAAGAGTGGGGCATGGTTTACAGAACAGTAGTGGGCTAGTTGGCTCATGAATTCTTAGGGAGTTCTCAGGAATTATAACGCTACTACTTTGACCTCAACTGCCAGGACCCCAGAAGGAGTGATGGTGGTTGTTAGTCAAGGAGCCTTCTAGACAATAGTTGCAGGCACTTTCACCCACTGGTGTGTGTTGAACTTGAAGGCCGCTGCCTGATTGGCATTAGCCCCAACATGGACAGTGTTGCTGTACAGTGAATAGTACATGCAATTACCCAGTGCTCCTCTGAAGCACAAGTTGAGCTGCTCAACATTGAGCAGCCTCCACACTTTCACTTCCAATCCATCAGAAATGCAACCAGAAAAATTGTTTATTGCTCAATATTGTTGGGCAGCCTCAGCCTTTGCTATGTTCACCTTCTTCTTGGCAAGTTTCTTATTATGTTGCATGCACTGAAAGCGCTGTGTGGCTGACTCTCCCTCCTCTGACTCCTGCTCATCTTCTGACAAGGATTGTCTATAATCACTGTCATCCTCAATACTGGCCACCGCCTTCCCCTTGCCCTTGGATGTGGCCACAGTTTTTTGTTGGGTTGCTATGAAACCATCATACTGCTTCAGCATCCTGGGATTTGTGGTCACTTTGACCACTGCAAACTGGAGAGGGGGTGCTGGAATTGATATGGCATGCATAAACAGAAGTTGAGCTGGATCAGCTTGTGCAGGTATGTTGTTGGGGAAGTCCATGACATCCAGCTTTGATAGATCAATTGGAGGCTTTTGGCCTTGACAATGTTTGGTTAGCCTCAGGGTGTCTGAAGCATGCACAGATGCAGAGAGCCCATGACTCTCTGCTGCCACAGGCTGAGCTTTTAGCTCAGGGACTTCAGGTGCTAACCATGCCTCTCTCTGGCTGCTCAGTCCAGCCTGGCTACCCACAATAGGCATGAGCAGCACCTCAGCTTTCTGCCCCTGCTGCAGTGCCAGAGTGTCAACCATAACTTCATCGCATGGCTCTAGCAGCAGTTCTGCCAAAGAGTTCTCTACTACTGCCAGAGTGTCCAGCTTATGAAGATGGTGAGGCACAGCTGGTTCTGGCCATGCTGGGATCAAGGTTGACGCTAACAGAGGTGGTGGCAGGTGTAGCGGCAGAGGTTGCACAGCAGTGGGTGCTGGTGCCTGCACAAACTCTTGAGGTCACCTCACCAGAGCTTTAGCCCTTTTGGGCTCCACCACTAGTTCTGCATATGTGCGGGCTTTGCATTTCCCTGCTTGCTCAATATTCTCTAGCACTGTCATGCACTGCCTCTTCATCATCTCGATTTGGTCAAGAAGCCCCTCGATAACAATGATGGCTAAGCTATCCTGGAGCAAAGCTGCTATTGCAGGCACAGGCTGTCCTGCTTGCTCCAGGCACTGCAACAGCGCCTTGTTCACTGGCTGCACATAAGGTGAATGCTCCTATCTAACTGGTCTTGGTGGCAGTGCTGGTTGCACCACCACACTTGCATATGTTTGTTGTACTGGGTGCCCATAGCACCCCTCATTGTCGACTTCCATATACTCTGTCTGCAGCCCATAGGCCACTCCTTCACCATAGCCCCCCAAGTAGTAGGGCATCTGGTATAGTAGCAGCTCTTCATGCTCCAGGTATGACACATTCTTGACATATGGGCGTTGCTGTTTGTAGTCTAGTTGGTTTTGGCCTTGTGGCCACACTAAGTACTGTTGTGGAGGACCCTGTATAGGGCCTCCCCCCCCCCACTAGAGCTTTTTGAGCTCTGTCTATGCTGTGTAGGGTCCCAATAGGCCATTTTGCTGCTATGTGTACTGACACTGATGTGTCGTCTGATGAAGTGCTGGGAGAATGAAATTCTCCTAACTCTGCTGGTGGCCAAACATCCACAAAGTCTGGCAACTCTACTGGACTCAGCCACCATCTCATTATGACATGCAATACTAATAGAAAGACCCTTTGGGACTTTCATTTGAATGTGCAGAAAAGTTCAACTTTGATATATTTTTTGAGACCATATAGCATATTCCCATCAATAAAGTGGCATGAATATTTCTCAGCAGCACCTGGCACTGGCTTTTCAGCTGTTAACAACTGCAATTGCAATGGATTCAAGGCCTATTTATTGGATTGTATAAATGTGAAAAGCTCAGCTCAGACTGCTAGATCACTCAACACTTAGAACAACCCGGAAAGGCAATGTGTCTTGATTCAATTTTTTCTCCACCGATGCAACTTTCTTCCACCCCACTTTGCAGCAAAACCAGAGCTTCCTGCAGCATGCTCTAATGCATCCATGGACAATCAGCTATTTTTGACACTCATATGGAGGAGACTCTGCATTGCAAGGGTGCAATATGCCTGGAGCTCCTTTGGTCCTTCCTCAAATTTTGTCTCCTGAGATTTAATCAGCTTAAAGTGCAGATCTAGGCTTGGTAATGTGATTTCCTGGATTTTCCTTATTAAAATTTTCTTTTTTTATTAAATGCTTCATAATTGCTATTTTTGTCATCAGAGAAGAAAGCTTGCAAGCTTTGCAGAGTAATCATAGTCTCTGTGGGCATTGCAGGAGGTACAGACTCGGATGAAGAGTATAGAGCAAAGTACTTGTGCATCAGGGCAACTTTTGAGTCATTACTAATGATCTGGTGAGTTTGAGCTTTTGTTTTTGGCTGAATGGTCATTCACAAAGTTTTTGCACATCCTTGCACTGCCTATTGTTCATGCACTTTTTTCTCGTTGCATTGATGGGTCCAGACTGAAATACCTATATATCTAAGAGCTCAGTTGGCTTCTGTTTCATTCCATTCCTTCTTTGCCTTTGGAGCTCAAATTTGAAGGTACAATCACCAAACTTACAAACAGTTCATATCCAGCATTTGAACATTTGTCCTGTGGGCTTGTCTTGTCATCATCTATAGTCCTACAATGATTGACACTATCCTGCCAAGCTGTATCAGAGTCTGGATCTGAGCCGGTAACAACCGGCGAAGGCGTGTGCAGGTGTGGAATCTCGAGTTCTGGTTTTCTATTGAATCCAGTGTCAGGTGCTTGTCTTCTTTGTAGGGCTGCAGCATGTGCTTGAGAAGCAGCAACTTGAAGATATTTCTTTTTGGATGGCATTTTGGATGAAGGATAGGAAAAAATTGTGTTGCATTTAGCGGATACTAGCAACTACGAAACATCCTGTAAAGTACCCAGTTTCGAACCTCCAACATGGCAGATTTTAATTAAAAAAAATTGGTCTTCGGCCAATTTGGCGTCTGTCGCAAAGTTATACTCACACATGCCAAAAAACAGAAGGAAAGAGCAATGAAGAGATGGAAAGGAGAATAGCAAAGGACACCCCTGACAGGTGGTTTTGCGGTTGCTAACCGACTCCCACCGAAATGAAAAACCAAGGGAGCACGTAACTCACACACGAAGACAAGTATTCGAGACTCACACAATGCCGAACAAGACACGCATTTATAGGTGAATACTACACACGCAAAGTTCATGCCTACTAAACCCATAGAATATTCATGCGGAATACAATATCGCGTGCCCACGGGACGAAGAACACCGGCACATTCTCGGAAATGCATCCGAGGAACTGGATCTTGGAAAATCCTAGGCACGAAGGACGGACTCAAGGCAATGGTGAGATTCCTTGAGAAATCTTTCACCAAGACGGGAGAGGAAGTGGAACAAAATCCGAGACCGGAAGAAGAGGACCAGGAAAATGAAGAAGATGAGAGAAGCTGGTGGAGAAGGATGGGAGAGAGCAGGAAGATTTCATTCACCATAAGTCTCGGACGTTTCCGAGATCCATGGTGTCTACTTTTTCTCAATCGCGTAGTCACATGGCTCCATGGTTGACAATCTCGGTATTCATGACCGATGGCGGACCGGGTCGGAATCACTATATTTTCACCCATGGGTGACCACTAACAGCTCACAAGGCAGACGGAAATTAAAGAGCCTCTGATCGAACTCTCCTTTGTTCTCCCAGTGATGAGTTTTACTCCCCTTGACGAGATACCAAAGGTATGCCAGACAAAAACAGCGTCGGTTGTTGTTACTTATGCAGGTGTTGAGCTTCGCGAAGCGCTTCGGGATACCTTTAGGAAAGGAGTAACGAGGTCCCTGGAATGGCGCAAACAACAGCTACTCCAGCTCGCAAGAATGGCCCAGGATAATGCAGACGCTTTCGCAGAGGCACTCGCTGCTGACCTAGGCAAGCCTCGCTTAGAAGCTTACTCGGGGGAGATTTGTCCTGTAGTTGACAAGGCGTTGACTTGCGCTGGAAAGTTGGACGAGTGGACGAAACCAACACAGGTGGAAGTTCCCGATTGGCAGAAATCATGGAATCCGACCGTCTACAAGAGATCCAAAGGCACAGTTCTCATAGTTTCGTATGTGGTCGATTGATTTTCCTTGTCGATTGATTGTATCTATATTCGTTAGCCCCTGGAATTTCCCCATGATCTTGAGTTTGCAACCCTTGTATGGGGCCATCTCGGCCGGCTGCTGTGCTGTGATTAAAGTTTCGGAGATCGCACCGAACTACGGGGACCTGCTCGCACGACTACTTCCCCGTTATTTAGATCAGTCTGCGTACCGTGTGGTCTTGGGAGGAATACCTGAGGTGACAAAACTTTTGGAACTTCAATGTGCGAATATCCTTTACTGGACTTAAATTTCAACTGACATTGAGATTCTTCAAGGGGACCACAGTGAGTTGGTTCTATTACGTGCATTGAGTATATCAAGTATTTATCTGATCTTTCACCTCTAGTCTTCTACACCGGAAACGGACGAATCGCCAGAGTTATCGCAGCTGCAGCCGCCAAGCACTTGACTCCTCTTACACTTGAACTTGGTGGAAAATCACCTGTTATAGTTGATGGAACTTTTGACATCGCTCTTGCGGCTAAACGCATGCTGTGGGCAAAGGTCACCAATGCTGGCCAGGTATGTGTCCTTCTAGTCAGGACCCTCTGCACTTTATTCGTATTACTTCTTATTAGATCTGTGTTGCCCCAGACTTTGTTTTGGTACTTCGAGAGAAGCAAGAGGAACTCGCCGCGGCGCTGAAGGTGGCATATAACTCCTTCTATCCCAATGGTGCCCTCGACTCAATGGGCCGAATCGTATCTGATACGCACCACAAGCGCCTTCAGGGACTATTGGCGAGGACGCAAGGCGAGATCGTTTTCGGTGGGCGTTCTGATGAGAAGAGAGGATTCGAGCCGACCATTGTAAAAAATGTGGCCGAGGGTGATTCACTTATGGAAGAGTGCGAGCATTCTATTCATCCTTTATATGTCTTACATGCGCACTTGCAGGGAAATATTCGGCCCGATACTTCCTTTACTGCCAGTTGATAGTGTCGAAGATGCCATCGAATTCATCACTTCTCGGTACGTTCAATCATCATGAACCTACCAGTGATCTATAGCTCTATTTGCAGCGATCATCCTTTGGTGTTATATGCGTTCACGGAGGACGACAAAACCAAACGCGCTCGTAAGTTGTAGAAATGTTCCGCAATTTTGTGTTTTCATGCAGCTTTTAGTGGTCGAAAGAACTATGAGCGGTAATCTCGTGTTCAATGATGCCATACAGCAACTTTCTGGTCTGTCTCATGTCCTTATCTCACCGATCTACTGATCAGCGTGAATCAGTCAATGAACTGCCATTTGGAGGTGTGGGTGCATCCGGATGTACGTTTCGTGCAGACCCTTATCCTTGTGATTCAGCTGACCAGCTTCTCTCAGATGGACGGCAGGTTCTAAAATACAGCTTCGAAAACTTTGCCTATGATCGCCCCTGCGTCGACATTCCAAGATCGTACGTTATTATCTGTGTCTGATAAATAATGATCATGCAACTCTTCACAGTGCGGAACCTAGCCTTGAAGTTCGATACCCTCCGTACACCAATGATAAGATCTCCTTCTTCACGTCTACCCTTAATGCTAAATTTCCCGAGTCTGCCCCTGTCAATGGCGCCGACTAAGGATATGCTTATCAAGGGTCTCGCTTATCTTTATTATCTGGAATATTACATCGAGTTCCGACATGTGTATATAGTGGACCCGCAGCACCCTGCCTAAACCATTTATTATGTCAATTACACATTGATCGTCAGGTTTATGCGCGACTGTTGTCACGTAAGTATTTACAGAACCAATGAAAAGGTACCAATGAAGCCTCAGCGCTCCAATCTTGTGCAAGACTTCTAAGGCGCCCAAGACGTGCCCGACATTTTGTATGTCACACAACCTTCGACCGAAGTTTACATGAACCCCTCATATAATATACTTTGATGAAATATACTCAAATTGTGATAATGTCATCCGACTGTTAGTACTTCAGTATCAGAGACGGATAGAATTAGTAATTAGGCTTGAGTTATTGAGACTTGACTTGATGAGAACGAGATTAAAAAATTAAGCAGAAAAGAATAATTTCGTTGATTGCCTGAAGTTCGTGGTCGA
Organism: Termitomyces sp. T70a; assembly: GCA_017657195.1. Classification (NCBI taxonomy): domain Eukaryota; kingdom Fungi; phylum Basidiomycota; class Agaricomycetes; order Agaricales; family Lyophyllaceae; genus Termitomyces; species Termitomyces sp. T70a. The sequence goes on from JAGGAT010000281.1 coordinate 29,766, forward strand.
ATACTTTGCTTTTTGTAGATAACTAGGTAAAAGGTGGATGTAATAAGGAGCAATGAATAATAAGATGTAATGGGTCCGTGAAAAGAAGTAGAAATAAGGAGAATTCAAAGGGAAATGACGCAATGGATACGTAGCTAAGGGGTCAAGGGTTGCTTGAGTATTAGGAGAGTTGTCGACGAGAGTGGGTTGCTGGATCGGATTTTGGAAGGTACTTGGAGTTTTCTGGGATTCTTGACATTCAGGACACACATATAACGACAGATGGATGCGAGACAACCTTGGCAACTAACCACAAATAATCCATCACAGCGTTTAGTGCAATTTTCATCCCATCATTTTATACATCATCATTTCCGCTCAGTCTTTCTTAAACTTGCGAAAGGTACACGTATATCAAATTATCAGACAAGGATTCCATCAAAAATAACAGAAAGTGGTACATCTAGTGTTTTCCACCAATGTCGAATGTTGACAAGACGAAAAACTGGAGCGATGGTCGTGAAGGACTCGCGGGCAGTGCTGAGACCTGGACACAAGTCAAACCAACCGACTCTTCTGTGAACCAGATGCCAGGTGCAATCATTGATAAGCAGTTTCCACGAGAACTTCTCTTGAAAATTTTCGGGCTTCTCTGTGCGCAAGATGTACAAATAAAAGATCTGACCCTACCCCCTTGGGTGTTTGGGCAGGTATGCTCTTACTGGCGCTGTGTTTCTCGTGGCAATGCGCAGCTTTGGGGCATTCTACGTATGGAGCTGGCACACATACCTACCGTGTATATTGGCCGCGCTGTTGATATTTTGCCTTCTTATGTTAAATTAGATCTCGACTGGAATTTTGCCCACGGAGATAAACCAGTAGATGCTCATCTGGTTCATCCCTACTTGATTCGTTGTCAAACACTCAGTTTCATGGGAAGAGTCAAACTCCTTGATGATCTCTTGTACGGCATCCCGGAGAATGCTTTTTGTCTTTGTATCAGGATAGACTATGGAGATGCTCGCAGAGAATATGGGGGCTGGTCATCTGCGTCGAGGGCTTTGCATCTAGCCACTCAGCTTCGTCATCTTTCAATAATTTGCGGACACAAAGGCTGCTCTCAAGGTCTACTTTCCCTTGAATTCCCCTGGGAAAGGCTTGACAAAGTTACTCTCCTTGTTCCCTGGAACATACCTGATTTATGCCGATTTTTGAAACAATGCCATGCCATAACTGACCTCACTGTAACTCTCAGTGAACGCCACGATATCTTTGTTGAAACCAACGATCCGCTTTTCTTTCCGAAGCTGCAAACCCTGCATATTTTGGACATTGGAGGATTTAAGTGGTTCAACACGCTACAAGTTTGGAATCACCTCTCCCGCCTCATACTTCCTCATGCCGATTTTTACCGCTCCATGGACGTTCAAGACGTTCTGGAGGGATGCATCAATCTGCAGTATCTATCTCTCACTCTTCCACCCAACTTTCCATTAAAACCACTCTTAATGCCTCATCTTACATCAATGTACATGAAGGGTTTTATCCATAGATCAAAGCTGGCCTATCTGACGTGCCCCAATCTGACCTCTCTGGAAGTAATCGTGGATGGGTATGCCGAGAGTAGGATGTCTTCTCAACTCCCCGCCATGCTTGAGAAATCGAGATCTTTGACCCATCTTTTTTACCGGACGTGTCATCCTAATTTTCCTGCTTCCTTACTGCAGGACATTCTCTTGTCCATTTCTTCCACGGCCACTGATGTACGAATCATGAACACTCCGGTTCAAGATGCCATTTTGCATGATATTGGATCTCCATGTAATCAGCCTCTAATATCTCATCAACTCAAACGAACTATCCATCTACTTTACTCCGGCATGTAAATGTAGTTTTTCAGAGTTATTAGGAAGGGGGAAAACGTGCAGCACAGCGCCCTAATACGACCGTTGCAAAAAACCTTGCATGATCAAACAGCTCCGTATAGATACAACTGTTCATAGTGACTATACTCGTTCAACACTCTCATTATGCGATTATACGACTTCCTTCTTCGAAGAGATTTTTTCTTGCAGAACACAACATGGGATTGCTATGTACGTAGCATTTACGAACATAAGGGCAGGAGGTGCCGGAAAAAAAGAGTGAGGTATCTCAACTCGTTAGACCATACCAGCAGAAAGAGACTCAAATTGCGAGGCGCGCGCAGAAATCGGCATCGGCAAAGGAGGGGGGGGGAGCATCGATTGCCTCACGGTATCGACAATTGAGTGTTTCCCTCTCCTTTAATCTCTTCTCTACTCCTCACTTCAACTCCCAGTCAACGACCGGTGCTCAAGCTAAGGTCTCCAGTGGTTTTGTCCTTAGTTCTATGTGTGAGACGGGTGGCGGGCGTAGATGAGGAAAGCCTTGCGTTTTGTTTGAAACGGTGGGGAGATGAGCACCACAATGTGTTTATAGCTTTCCTTGGCACTGGAATGCCCGGCACAGGAACCCAGTTGCGCATTGGGCTCTACCGTTCCTCAGGGACAGTCGGATGATCGTATATGAAGGGGAGCTCCTCGAGGGAATGGTAGACAATCAATCGTTTTGAGGAGCCCAAAACTTCAAAACTTGCCCTACCCTGAAGCAGATTAACCCAATATAAGGCCCGTTAAGGCGGCGCGAGTGGGCACACACATCCATGTCTGCTCCTCCTTCTGCCCGTCGGAACTCAGATCACAGGACTCATGTGCATATCTCTTCTCCATGGAGAGGGGTAATTATCGATGCAGCTCCGTGAACGAAAGTGTACTTGAACTCGCCCATTGTCCTGACTCATGGCTCAACATGCGTTCGCTCTGCGGTCATTTGGAGGTTACACAAAACATGGCATGGAAGGGAGGCGTGGTATCTATTCAAGTCCTCATGAGTTAGGAAGCCAGCTCGAGGCGAGGCAAGGAATACTGTCTGGTATCTATCTAGGGTTTTTACGGAGAATGGGACTGTGGGACAGGAGCAGGAGAGTTCTCGTCGTGTTTTCCTTGAGTGTTAGATATTTAGTGGTTTACAGTCATGGAACGGCCATCGGTTCTCCCGCTTGAAAGCTTGAGCTTGAAGCTTTGATATGTATTTTATCCTCGAGTTGTGAGCAACTGATCACACTACTTGTGTATATAACGTCATCCGACCATTTCGGAAAATCAAAGCGAGACAACATTGGCAACTAACCACAAATAATCCATCACAGCGTTGAGTTGGCACTTTCGTCCATCGTCTCCGCTTAGCCTTGGACTCGCGAAAGGTACGCGTATAATTAAATTACTAAACGATGGCTCCATCAAGAATAACACAAAGTGGTATCTTTAGGGTTTTCCACCAATGTCGAATATTGACAACAAGACGGTAAACACGCGCAGTGTTGAGACATGTATCGGAGGCAAACCGACCGACTTTGCATCTGCGAACAATCCCAAAGAGGAGATACAGATGCCAGGTGGAATCACGCAGTTTCCACCAGAACTTCTCTTGCAAATCTTCGGGCTTCTCTGTGCGCAAAACGTACAAATAAAAAATCTGACCCAACCTCCTTGGGTGTTTGGGCAGGTATGCTCTTACTGGCGCTGTGTTTCTCGTGGCAATGCACAGCTTTGGTGCATTTTACGTATCGAGATGGCACATACATCTGCTGCATATCTTGGCCGTGCTGTTGATATTTTGCCTTCTCATGTCAAATTAGATCTCGACTGGAATTTTGATCCAAAAGAAGAACCAGTAGATGCTCATCTGGTGCATCCCTATCTGAATCGTTGTCAAACGCTTAGTTTCATGGGAACTATCAATCCCTTGAATGATCTCTTGTCCGGCATCCCGGAGAATGCTTTTATAAATCTCCAACATCTTTGTATCACGATAAACCGTGGGAATGATCACAGAGAATACGAGGGAAACAGAGATTGGTCATCTGCATCGAAGGCTCTGCGTCTAGCCACTCAGCTTCGTCATCTTTCAATAACATGCAAAAGGGAGAACTGGTCTCGAGCCTTACTTTCCCTTGACTTTTCTTGGGAACGGCTCGACGAAGTCAGTCTTCTTGTTCGCTTGAAAATATCTGATGTATACCACTTGCTCAAACAATGCCATGCCATAACTGGCCTCACATTATCGCTCTCTCATGACTACACTCCCTCTCTTGAAACCAATGATCCACTTTTCTTTTCGAAGCTGCAAACCCTACATATTTTGGACGATAGTGGAATCAATTGGTTCCGCATGCTACAAGTTGGTCACCACCTCTCCCACCTCACACTTCCTGATTCCTTTTATTACAACGCCCCAGACGTTCATGACGTTCTGGAGGGATGCATCAATCTGCAGTGTCTATCTCTCACTCTTCCATTGCAATTTCCGTTAAAGCCACTCTTAATGCCCCGTCTTACATCAATGCACATGAGGGGTCATATCAAAGAGTCACAGTTGACCTATCTGACGTGCCCGAATCTGACGACTTTGACACTGACAGAGTATGGGAGGGAGATGCCTTGGCACCTCATCGCCATGCTTGAGAAATCAAGATCTTTGACCCATTTCTTTTACCAGTCGGATTTTCCTGCTTCCTTTCAACTGCGTGACGTTCTATTGTCCATTTCTTCCACGGCAACTTATGTACGCATCCTTAACGTTCGATTTGAAGATGCCATTTTGCATGATATTGGATTGGGACGCCTTCTTCCAAAGATCAGGGTGTTAGAGTGTCTCCCATCTTCAGTCGATGCTTTCTTTGGTATGATCGACTTGCTCGGCGTCCAAGAATCACACCGCAGGGACAGCAAGATTGTGTGCATCTTTTGTCTTGATTGGTTCAGAGATGAGGATCACACATTGAAAAAACTTTGGGATAGGCGTGATAAATTGGAGCTCAAGGCGTCGGAAGACTGTCGTGATCATTGGTGCATCATCCGGGAGACTACAGTCGACTCTCCTATAATCCATACGTCTCGGTGGATACCAAGACCTGGAGATTTTGAGGGACAATGCTTTGTCATCAAGAGGGTCATGTATAGGTATGGAAATACCGTACTTGAGACATCCATCTGACATTCGTTATTTTTCCCACTTCCTTTCTTGACATACCTATATGACATAATGTCTCGAAACGTATGAATATCCCGAACTGCAGCAACGTAGGGTATCTCTTGGAAATACAGGACTTACACCAGTCCTATTATGAAGGATTCCCTTAGTGTGACGCGACGTCTTGCAACTCTGCAGCCTCGCGTTACAGTATATTGTAGAATTGTTCCTAGGTGTATCTAGCAGCAAGATTTTATGTATCTTTTGGCCCAACTTTCTTAGTGATCGGGCACGCACACTCAAACAACTTTGGGTAAGGCGCGATAAAATCAAGCTTAGGTAGTCGCAAAGCTGCCGTGTAAATGAAAATCCATTAATTGTCGCTTTCAACATTCCTACTTAGCCTCTCGGTCATCCTCCCATTCTTAACAACCCTTCCGCAAAATAATTTGATATCACAACGTACGATATCTGCCTATAATTAATTCAAAACGGGATGGAAAAAAGGCTAGGTCAATGATAAGATTATACATCAACTTCACTAGGAATGAGAGAGCTTAAGCGGAATGCAATGACATCAAATCCATGCAGCGTTGTAATCAGCTTCATATATCTCACCGACTCGAACGCCATCTATTCTACTTCGGCATGTAAAGTTTCAGAGTTGTTAGGGCAGAAAAACCATGCAGCGCCCTAATACGACCATTCACAGTGGTGGTCGTTGTTGGGACGGAAGCGGTGCGCCGTATTTGTTCGAGTCCTCATGAGTTAGGAAGCCAGCTCAATGCGAGGCAAGGCGTACTGTCTGGTATCTAGGATTTACAGTGGGAAAATGAAAAAAAAGGAAATATAATATCAGGGATGAACATAGTGTGGTCTTTTTGGAAAGGTTGGTTTGGTAGGCACTGCTGGGGCCAGAAGATGTTTCTAATAGAAAAAAAGTCAAAGAAATCTGTCATCTGTTTCTTGGCCAGCGTTTTACTATAGAAAAAGGCAAATTTCCTTTGTTCAAAGACTTTTTCCATCAGAAATTGACACATTGGAAATGGCATAACAGGTTTTCTTTTGACTTTTTCCCAAGGAAACACAATTGAATGTGAGCAATAAAGAGTGTGAGCATTTGTTATTGTAGGTACCAGTGTGGGTGGTTTGGTTGCTGCAGTGGATATGTAGAGGGAGAATGGAAGTGAGAGCAAAAGCAGAAGTGATACTGTTTTTGTGAGTCCTAGATTGACTCCTTTAGCAACTCACTGATTAAGTCAATTTATGTTTCTCTGACATTTTCTGATGGAAATATGTATTATATTTCATCTTTCTGTTGTAGTTTTATTTTCAATTACAATGTCTATTGCTTAGAAAAAAAGTGACAATTACCAGAGAAAAACATGGGAAGAAATAGGTCAAAATATGAGAAGCCTTGTTTCTGTAGCAAACTCAATTCCATTCTAAAAAATTCCAGACTGTTTCTAATGAAAAAAGAAAACAGCAAAGAGATATTATTCTGACACTAGAAACAGTCTGGGAAAATATATACATCTTCTTAACTTTTGTGATAAGAAATTATTTATATATTTCTTGAGGAAAAAGAACCTAGAAATGGCATGACACACTTTTTTGTCACTTTTTCTGGCAGAATTAGGTTTTAGTGCCAGCTATGAGTATATGCATGGGACTTTGATCTAGTAGCCAAAGTCATAGTTAGCTGATGTAGATGAGGGACTTCATTGCTATTTTGAAGGATCAGTAAATGGTATATGTAATAGAAAAGCATACATTCACTTTAACATTTGTATTTGGACCTTTTGCTAGTTGTATGCATTGAGGATCGTGAGATATGTACTGTTTCCAGCACTTGTGAGCTTGTTGTGAGTAGCATTTGCTGCAATTACTATCCAAGAGGTTTCATATATATAGAAAAAGTTAATCTAGAATCTGTGATGTCAAAAGAACTTACATTGAATGATTTAAAGTTATTTGGAATCCTTGAAGTTAGCTAGCAATGTCAATAATCACATACTCAGTGCCAATAATATATCATTACACATACATCAAATAATTGAAAATTGTTATTTGTATCTCTAAAGGCTATCAACGTCTACTACAAAATCAATAATTGTGTAGTTAGATGTGGAGATCTTACTTACAGCATATTTAGACTGGTGTGCAATAAAAAATCCTGGAAATTCCTGTGTAGTTAGTGAAAAGTTGAGATTAGAATGAAAAGACATGAGAATGATGAAAATAATGATGGTACATATAGACAAGTATCATTGCAGATACTAGAAGTTGGTTTTCTTGGAAAAAAAAAAAAACATGTTATACAGCTTTCATGACATGTTTTCTGAAGGAATTATGTAAGCATTTTCTCATTGTAAAAGTTGGAAAACAACCACCTTTTTCCCAGCTGTTTCCTGATAAACAATAATGCCTTTTTTCATTGTTTTGCACCTGTAAATAGAGCAGAAATTCTTATAATTTTTGACTTTGAAGAAAGAAAAATCAAATTTAGTTTGGAAACAGGCATCAAAATACTTGGCTTATTTCTTTTTGTATAGGAGTAATTACATTTTTTTGAGTCTTCTAGCTAGGATCTATTGCATAGTAGCTGACATTAGATGGACTATTCAGTTGACAAAACTCTACCAGCCTCTTGAGCTTCTTGTATAGCCACACCATGCAAATTTCAAACAGGAAACAATAATGAATAAAATACCTACAAATTGCTGGATGGCCCAGTAAAAGCTCAGGATGCCTAGCCATTGGGAGTGAGCTATAGGCAGTCTAAAAACTGTGATCAGAATTAGAGCTTCAACGATACAAGGCCAGAGCTAGATGCATAGAGAGCTGACACCTCAGTGAGTGGGGTGCAGCTGTGCCCATGCAATAAGATGCCAAGAGGACTGACCTTGCAATGTCCTAGGTTAGGGAGGGTTATAGCAGTTTAGCCAACCAATATTCAAAGGGCCACAGAAGGAGGCTGGATAGCCTACAAGCACAGCAGGCACTCCAATTTTGGCCAAATCAACAGCATGCCCAAGCCTGTATGTACCTCCAAATTAAGCAAGCAGAACTAGACAAACTGTAGAAGGCTTGGCTACAATAAAGATTGCAGAAGCCTACATTGAAGAGGTACTTGAAAAAGTGGGAGCAAAAGAAGAAGAGACAGTGAAGAGACAATTTCCACAACTGCAGGAGCAACCTCTGGAGGCAATGGCTAAGTCACATAGCTGGCAGAGGGAAATCCAAAGTATATTTAGTACTATCTAAGGTTGTACAAATATAGCTACATACTTGGCAGAGAGAAATCTACAGAGAACAACTCTGGGGATTTTCTATGCCAAAAGTAGTGCTTCCAAGGCTCTGGATGCATAGGAGCTACTGTACAGGATAAAAAAAAGCCTCAATCCTAATCTAAAACAGTGGAAACCTGGAGACTGTCCAAATCCAGAAGTGGCTATGCTAGGGAGCTGACAGTAAATGAATTACAGACAGAGAATCAGTGCAGCTAGAATCCTAGAAGTTGTACCAGCAGATAGGACTTGAGAAAAATCATAGTGAGGGTGGCCAGAGAAGAAGTAGAGGGTGAGAATGAGAGATGAAAGAAGGATCCTAATGTAGTTGTGCTGGAAGACTGACAGTAAATAAAGTATGGACAGAGAACCAGTGCAGCTAGAGTCTTAAAAGTGGTACTGGCTAGTAGGGCTTGAGGAAATGCATAAAGGAAAATTATAGCAGGTGTGGCTGGAGAAGGATTGGAGGGTGAGAAGGAGGGATGAAAGATGGGTCTCTTGACAACAACCTCTTGATTAAGAAGAAGCCAGTAAGGCTGATGATCTTCTTAGGAGTGAGAAGGCATCTGTAATGCCTTGTGTGCCTATAGCAGAAATACTGCATGACTATGCAGCATACCAGTGCATGTGCAACAGTGATCTCAAAACTAAAGAACATTTCCTTACTGATAACTGAAGTATCATGTTTGAGAGCACTAAGCCCCTAATAACATGTGTTGGCAGTTTGCTGCCAAGGTCTAGAAAAATTGTGATTTTCCAGATTCAGTTTTTTGAAGCAATCATGATTGAAGACACCTTCTCAATTACATGAGTAGCATTTACCTTGTCTAATACAATAAACAGATATTTTTCATTAGCAGTAACTATTATAATCATTGCCAACCCTTTATTAAGTCGTTATCTTTACTTACAATGAATACTTTATTTTTTGTTAGTAGCACATCATCCTGGGACTTTCTCAGCACATTATGAGCCCAATGCAAACCAAGCAATTGTGATGGAGGTGGGCAGCACTATAGTACTTAGTTAGAGTATTACTAATAGTTCTGGGGCTTTCTTGAAGTCTTAGAAAATCTACTCCAACTCCACACTGATGTTTTGAGAAATGCTTGTGTATTGAGGTAATTTACTTCTAAAATATTACTATTCTAAAATTTAGAGGTGTTTCAATAAACTCCAGCCTAAGTAATTCACTCTCTAGAAACCACTGAGCCTTTGCCTATTAATTGCCTGTCAATATGATACTCTACTTGGGCTATTTATATCTCTTTCTACAGTGCACAGACCACTTCCTACACCTGATTTTTGGTTTCAGACTTTTCAGCACCTCTATTATAACTGTTATTCCATTCTCCACTTTTGGATGCCTATTTTGGTACCACAGGCTAGTTTTTTGTGCTATCATTTTCTTTTCTATTCTTAGCTTCTGCTTTCCCATTTATTCCTTTCTCCTTTGTATTTCTTCCATTCATAGTTTCCTGTTTTTGCTTTTGCTCTCTCTCCATTTATATTCTTCCATTTATCTTCTCTTTGTATTCTTCTATTCATCCTCTCTTTATCTCCTTTTAATCAACATCCCAATCTGGCTATTCTTAGACCAGATCTTACTTTAATCTAGATCCTGCCAGATTGATGCCACTCCAGTGCTTTGCTAGTTCCATGCTTTCTTTCCATTACAGTAATTGAACTATTATTGAGTATATAGCCTAGTATAGTCCTTGCCCTATTCTGTTCTGTATTTTTTCTCATGTATTTTAAGGAGATATTGTTGCTGGAACTTGTTTTACCAGGAGGCTTACAGTTTTTAGCCTTAATAGATGTTTATTTTGACTTTTGGTGTTTGTTATATTCCTGATGGTGTGGCAACATTGTATCACCACATTGTAAAGTGGCACATTGGAGGTAGTGATGGAACATGCTAGCTGTTGGTCAGCTGCTGCTATTAAGTCAGAATGGAACAAAATTAGAATAAGACTAGAAAAGAAAAGTATTGCTGGCAGTGATCTGCTGATTGCAGCAGCAGATGCTGGTGGAGTTCAAAAGCAAAATGTGAAACTGGTGGCATGATAGCCAGCAAGAAGGGATGAAGTGTTCATCAAAGTTGAGCAGAGCAGCATATGCAAATAGAGGTCATGATGTATGATGTGATTGGAACATGTCAAGTTTGGGGGAAAAGTAGAAGCACACCTCATGTGGAAGGGAGACAGTAGGCTGGTAGTGTCTATGATCTACCATAAAGCAAGTGGCAAGACTAGCTAGCACATAGAAATTATTCTATGACTTTGAAGTGTTGTGCTAGGCTGTGAGGGGAGGATGGTTGTGAATGGGAGACTGTTAGTAGAGGAAGTGCTGAAGTCTTGCTTTCTTGGTCTACCGCTAAATGGTGCATAAATGGCTTAAAATGCATTGAGCCAGATTGGGTGCTCATCAGCATTCAAGTCAGTGACTTAAAAGACTGAGTAATAGATGTATGTTACCACCTTGCCATGTGCCTATACAGTGGAGATAATATGGACAGGAAATAAATTATGTTCTGCCAGAGTTTCTGGCTGAAGAGGCTATGATTGGTTTTGATGAGCCATGCTGTATGTGACCATATTCAATATGATTAGATCTTTAGAAGAGTTTTCACTGGATTGTACAATTAGTTCATGCACCTTTCAATGCTGCAGAACATATAATAGGACTTCTAGTCTGCCAAATACAGGGTCAGTGGGCTGACCATGCCAGCTGGTCAGACTGGAACTTGCTTTTCATGCAACCAACCAGGCCACTATGCTGAAAGAGATATATGCCCTGAGCACAGCTGCAAGCAGCACATACCACTGCATCAAATGGGAATAATAGTGATATCTCTGCTGAGTCAGAAACTGATACATTCCCAGCTGACCAGGAGTCTGATGATGAGACACCAAGCATGGAGCCTGATAGTTTAGTCATGGAAGGGAAAAAGTATGTCAATGTCAACATCTACAACAATGAGTACTACAGTCACAATAGCAACTCAGTATGCCTGGTAGTAATGATAGATTAACAATAACGTAGTACAGATGAAAAAAGTAACTCTCTAGAAGTCAGAGGCCAAGCTCTAGTGTCTGACTCCAAAGTGTGCAGACAAAGAATGTCTGGTTTCATACATGGATGTCAATAGCTATCAGGTCTGGACACTGTAAGACTCTGGAAGTACCACATTGGGCATTATGCCTCAGTTTGCTCATATATATTCAATAGCCATACAAGAACTTGACACATTCTTGGCATTACAATTGGGCACAGCCAGGAGCTATGCTATAATGCAATATAGCACTACTGTTACAGCCCAGATGCCTGGCCCATGCAGCTATGAGTATATGGATGTAGCAAACTTTGATTACTACAACATAATTCTAGAAACACTGTTCATGTAGCATAATAAAGACATGCTCAACTTTGAGCACTGCTAAGTGCTCATCAACAGAAAAGCAATCCTGGCAAAATAAGTGCTGGTAGATGATTCTGACAATTACTTATGCTACCATCACATTATGGAGAAATATTATGACTCAGATATTGGAGGGTACTAATGATAGAGGAGGTGGCTGATGAGAAATAGGCATTGCCTGGACTAACCACAGACCACCAAATAGCGTTGATAAGCAAAGAGGAGTATCAAGCCTCTATGATATCCAGAAGACCAGTGACAATCCTGAACTACAAAGCACAAACTCTCCTGAAAAAAGCAAGTGGCAGATGAGAAAACTTTCCTCCTCATCACATGTGAAAGTTGGAGGACTTGTTAGGCATCAGCCCAGGGGCCACAGCATTGGAAGATGATGATACATAATCTTTGTAAGATTGACTGACTACCTTGCTTGAGTGTGATTTGGTGCTTTATCCATATATGTCATGTGAATGGGATGAAGTAGTAGCAGCCACTTGTATGCAAAATGTGCAGTAATGGAAGTGTCTTCTTAGAAAGTACTAGAAGCTAGCTACAGACAAAATATTTGTAGCCTAGTCTATCCAATATGAAGAAGAGATCCTCATGGCCTGCATGGCTATAGCAGTGAGGGCACCTCATAGGCTACATGTTTCCAAATGATAGTGTGGATTGGGTGCTTATATTATGTAAGCAGCACAAGCCACAGATGTGGATGATAGACAATATGAGCTATGATCCATGCCTTCGGCATGGATTTTGTAGCTCATTGGGGGCTTTGCCCCCAAACTCCTCCCAACTAAGCCTCCATTCCAACCTCACTTTGTTTGGTTAGGGCTCCAAGTATGTGTAAGTAATTCAGCCTCCACCCCAACCTCACTTTATTCAGTTAGTGCTCTAAATAAGTACATTAATAAGTACATTATTTACTCACTTTGTTTTGATTTATGTCTTACTAAAGCAGGCATGTTTTGTTGATAAATAGAGTTTTACATTTGTCAAAAGAACTACTAATCTAAGTTATATATATTATACTAATACAGTATCAACAAAGTTCTAGTTATATGCTAAAATTTAAAAGTTAGTAATAAGTAGTCTGTCAAAA
>JAGGAT010000282.1:0-42557 GCA_017657195.1 Termitomyces sp. T70a
CTTAGACTATTATTGATTGTATTGACATTTTACTGGTCCTCTTTCTAGTCTGTTCTGTTTTTCTTCTGGTGTGATAGGAGATGTTACTTTTGGAACTTGTTGTACCAGGAGGCTTACAGTTTTCAGCCTTTGAATAATGTTTGTTTTGACTTCTGGTGTTGGTTATGTTCCTATGCTCTTTAGCAGCATCGTATCAGCAGATCATGTTATCTGCATAATCTATTAGGTATACAATTGTTCATCTGCTTCATTACCTCCTATAGAGTCTCAAACTTCATTGTAGATACCCGGAACCAGTGCTGAAAGTATAAGACTATAGGTAGCTCAAGTGTACTTTAGTCTCAATATTGAATAACTGTTACTGTGATCTTCTATTGTTTTCATGCTTGCTATTTCTGTCTCTCTTTGTGCTTATCTCTGTGAATAGTTGTGTGGCACACACTACACTGACTAGCACACACTATGCTACTTACAAAAACTCTGGTCTCATTAAGGAACTCCATTCTTAACTCGATCTTTACATCACTCCACTTCCTGAACCTCAGAGCAAGCTATTTAACTCTAGACTTGCTCATTTTGACATTCTCATGCTCCAGAACACATTTTGGAGCTATTGACACTCTAAGTACACATAGTTCAGCACTTGAGTCTGCCTTGTAAGGGTGTTACTTTATTGGAAAAAGCCTCTAGGTCAGTGAAACCTGATAGTTCAGGCAGAAGAAGTTTTAATATTTAGCAGAATGGCTCAACTGGGCTTTCAATGTCTTTTTCCTTCTTTAATCATCACTCTTGAATATTTATTCTTGCATTACTGAAACTGCTGCAAACCCCAATTCAAGAATTTGGTGCAATATTGCTATAAGAAACAACTTTTTATGGGCATTGTACCACCTACAATGTGTGGAGTTAAAGTTCTTGAATCTACAGCCTAGACCTTACAGATATTATAGTCTACACCAATACATGCCTTGTCTCAATGGCTTATTAGTTCTTATTTCTCAACCTTGCATCATATTGCAATATTCTGAGCAGCACACCATACAACCTAATTTACTACCTTGAAGCTCTTTGTGTAACAAGTGCTTTTATAAATGTCACATCTAAAACAGTCTCACCATTGAAGATCATAATCTGCACTAACAACTCTAATATAGTCAATATGTTCAATTCTTTTCACATTACACCATATAATCTTCTCTTGAAGGTAGTGGCTAATAATGATCATACTCAGAACAAACACAATAATGAAACAGTTTGTATGAAGTGTAAGTTCTAGATATATCTGCATTGAGTGAGTGATTATTTACAACCTCAGTGCATGTGTCCAGAGAACAAGAAGCTACTAAGGCAAACACTGCTGGCACTCAATTGTGTTTTCTTGGGACAAAGTAAAAAGGAAACTTCTTATGCCATTTCCAATGTGTCAATTTCTGATGGAAAAAGTCTTTGAACGAAGGCAATATGCCTTTTTCTACAGTAAAAAACTGGCCAAGAAACTGATGACAGGTTTCTTTGACTCTTTTTCCATCAGAAACATATTCTGGCCCCAAATGATTAATATGCAGTTCCACATGACTTAAAACTGATGAATTTCGGCAATTATGATCGACATCGGCTAGTATCAAACTTTTGATTGACTGTGTGAAAGTACATACTAATGGAGTGTCTTCTGGATCTTGCTCGAGATCCTATTCAAGCAACACGACACAGACCTAGATAGAAAATTATTTATTTGTGACTAATTGTGTCAATTGTATCACTGGCTCTCCCCAAACCCAGTCACTGGGCTTAAGTGACAATACTGAAACCATCCCGGAACCTTCTGTTTGTCGTAACTTTTGATAAGCGGTATAAGCCCAACCCCAATCAGAAATCAGAAAAGGCCCTAATTGATCACATGTGAAGGAATTCGGCTCGATGTCGGTTGTAAAGTGGGGGCTCAAAGCACGCAATGTGATCGTCAGTTTTGCAACGAGGATTGGATGGCGTGAGAATCAGCGATTCTCCCTCATTTATCAAGCAAATAAGAAAGTAGTTTATCTCGCTTCTACTCTGACCCCAACAATTACCTTTCAAAATGTCCCTTCGACTTGGAAGCATTGCCCCTGATTTCGAAGCTGAAACTACTACTGGACCTATCAAGTTCCACGACTGGATCGGTGATTCTTGGGTAGAGTCAAATACGTAGAAGGCCATACGAAACACTGATCTCCACCAGGCTGTATTATTCTCTCATCCTGGAGACTTTACTCCAGTATGCACAACTGAACTTGGAGAGGTTGCGCGTCGTGCCCCTGATTTCGAGAAACGCGGTGTCAAAGTAATCGGTATCTCTGCCAATGGTCTTGAAGATCATCATAAATGGGTCCAAGATATCAACGAGTATGGAGGCAAGGTTGGCCCTACGGACGTTCAGTTCCCTATCGTACGTGATGATCCCTTGGGCATTCTAATCGTAGTGTGTAATGCTATTTATCCAGATTGCAGATCCTGACAGGAAGATCTCTACATTGTACGACATGCTGGATGCTCAGGATTCCACGAATCGTGATGCGAAGGGTCTCCCTTTCACTGTCAATTATTTTCTGGCTAATTGTTGATAGTCTAACTTGAGTCACAGATTCGTACGGTTTTCATCATTGACCCCAAGAAGGTCATTCGTTTGACTCTTGCGTATCCCGCTTCGACCGGTCGTAACTTTGATGAAATCATTCGGTGAGTTTCCTTTGCTAACCTTGGAACGTGTGTCGACTCACCTAACTATCATCTATCAAAAGTGTTATTGATTGTATGTCATTGCAATACAAGCATGGACATTGAATCTGAAGAGATGTTTCTAGCCCTCCAAATTGGTGACAAGCACCGCGTCACTACTCCCGTGAATTGGAAGAAGGGTGATGATGTAATTGTTCATCCTACAGTCACCAACGAGGAAGCCAAGACACTTTTCCCCGAATTTACAATCCATAAGGTATGTTCTGAGCCGTCATGTAACGGACCTGTATTAAATAGCAATGTAGCCTTACCTCAGAACCACTCCTCTGAAGGTGGACTAGACGGATGTGAAATGTGCAATTTTCAGGGTCCAGTAACAGAATTTGTAGTCCAAGTCCAGTACCCCGCTAGTTTCCTAGACAGACGCGTATCTACTACATTCTCGGACAGAACGGTACTCAATGCGAATATACTTGTAACATGCTTGATCACAATCTTGGCGCGGTTGACAAGATTAGATGTGAGAATCAATAGCTGCAAACATGGAACGCGCGTCCCGCCAGGGACGGAGCTCTTCTCATTTCAATCGTAATGGCTAATGCAGACGGTGGTGCATACAGGCTCGTCCTTCTTGGCTTTCTACAAATGCCTCGAATCCTAACCATCAGCGCAGTTACTCTCTCACGGTTTTCTCTCCTAGTGGCAAGCTCGTTCAAATCGAACACGCTTTAGCAGCAGTCTCACAAGGAACTACGAGTCTTGGGATCAAAGGTATGCTTGCCTGAACATCTGGCTAATAAGTTAATTCAACTTTTCGAGCATCCAATGGCATCGTTATCGCCACTGAGAAGAAGACCTCCTCAATACTGATCGACGACTCCATGCTGGATAAAGTCGCGGTCATATGCCCAAACATTGGCATTGTGTATTCTGGCATGGGACCTGACTTTCGGGTTCTCATTTCTAAAGCTCGAAAGAGCGCCCAGGCCTACTGGAAGATTTATGGCGAGTATCCACCAACGCGCGTTCTGACTCAAGAGATCGCAACTGTAATGCAGCAAGCCACGCAATCAGGGTGTGTCGCCTATTCTCTTATAATTACTAGCATGTATTCATGATATTCTAGAGGTGTACGGCCGTATGGTGTTTCGTTGCTTGTTGCGGGATGGGACAGCAATCGCGGTCCCACATTGTATCAGGTCGATCCTTCAGGATCCTTTTGGGCGTGGAAAGCAAGTGCCATAGGAAAGAATATGGTAAATGCGAAGACATTTCTGGAGAAACGGTCTGATTACGCATACTTCCAAACTTTGTGACATTCACCAGACTTTCGTTTCCAGATATAGCGATGACATCAGCCTGGAGGACGCCATCCATACGGCTCTTCTGACTTTGAAAGAGGGTTTCGAAGGGCAAATGACGGAAAAGACAATTGAGATTGGTGTCGTCACTGTTCCCAGTATCTCAGACCTAGAAGCCGGGAAGATTGGAGGCGAGACAGGTCGTCCGAAACCAACTTTTCGCAAATTGACAGAAGAAGAGGTTCACGACTATCTAGCGCTGTAGCAGATAATTCCTATCTTATCTGCAAATATACTGTACGTTTGTCAGCTATAGAACTCAATCCCATTTTTCCAAGTTTTTGAGAGATACATCTCGCTTCACAAACTATCATGATGCCACGGGGCTCAGGTTCGACTAGCCTGTTTCAAGATCATCTATGCCTTGAATTGATCTTTTTCCATCGTGGGTCGTCTACACCATGCCCTCGTGACGGACTTTGACTGCTGACTTGGTGAGCAAAGATCCAATTTTTCAATTGATGATATCAATGAAATGGACCCCGACTTGATACCTTGTTCTTCGTAAATGGCTGTGCGCGGCGCAGTCACGGAGGTTGTGCGTCATAACTATTACTTTTGAGTTGTGGCGCGCCTCACCTCTCCAAATAACAAGGTCCGTCGAATTGTATCTTCTTTCCTGCAAAGCAACTTAATTACAAGCGCCTTCGAGCGTTGGACCCTCGATCCCCCAGCCTTCTGGCAGCACTCGTGGTGATCAACCCATTGAGTGTGGCTCTAGCCTTTCCGATGTTTTTTTTTGCTTCGGATAGGCGCTCGCCGCGTGTTTCCCCTTATAAATACCCATTGTCCTAATTTAAAATGTGCAGGTTCCTATCTAATTGATAAACCACCCAATGCATCCATTTACCCCCAACTCGTACACCAACGAAGTCTCCCCTAAACAAACGAAGAAGAGAACGTCTGTGGCCTGTTATCACTGTCGCAACAACAAAGTCAAGGTTAGCTCTTTTATTCCCATCGCTTGTATTCTTCGATTCGTTTTATAGTGTGCTCCGAACGACAATGATTCACGCTGCCAACGCTGTATTGAGCGCAACCTCGATTGTAAAAAAGGCCCCGTCGGTACTTTGCCTGAAATCGGAGTTCAAGGAGCGCCGAACAGAAGTGTACAAGGCACCACACCTCCAATTATCTCTCAGGGCTCACTGCATCAATACAACTCTCCACCCTCCGACTGGTCCCATACCAATTTCATCAATTCCATCGACCCAGGCATGGCCCAAGGGGAGGCCTTTTTTTCCGACCCATACTATACCTCTGCTTCTTTTTTTGGTTTACAAAGTGACCCACGCTACAATGAGCCAGTTTACCATCCTTATTGTCAGTCACCTAGTTCGACTGGCGGATTTGTTGGACACGTTTCACATATCCCTAGAACGCCCACTATGGTAAATGTCCAAGGTCTTCTGGTTCACGGCCATCTTCCCCCGTGGCAGAGTACGCATCTTCTGTCCGTAGGATTGGAAGAACATCAGGGAAACCCTCTAGAAACCGATTCCAGTATCCCCCCTAAATAGTAGACTTTTTTATCGTCTATATACGCTTCAAGTATTTTCCAATTTGTACTGAGATGATTTCCCAAGCTTGTATGTCTGTACGGACTGTCCACTCAGTACTCAGTACTCAGTACTTATCAATCGCCGATTTCGAGTTGCATGTCTGCCCCTCCATAGGGCACTATTGATATACTTATAAAAGATAATCCGTGGTGCCGGGCTACGCCTTTAAGTAACATAGGAAGCGTTTCAGCTGAGAGCTGGGTCCAAAAATATATTCTACGAATCATCAATAAGTACTTAGGTACGTCTGTTGGTGTATCTGAAGCTAGAATCGTAGAAACGTAACGGGAAGCGAAAACAGGCAAATTTGCTATTTCTATACTTGAAAGTGCTTACAATGGCCAATCCAATTTCTCGCCAAAATTCCAATGCACGGCCTTAATAGAGGTATACTCTTCAAGAGCGTAACTCCCAAGTTCACGACCTGATCAGAAAATGTATATGCCAGGGACGCTTATTACGAAAATTATCCACGAACCTATTCCCGACTGTTTCTTACCTCCAAATGGAACGTTATTGTTCAGAAGGTTATACTGATTTACCCAAACCTGTGATTCGGTTAATCAATACGAGCTGCTTTTGGAAGACAGCGAAGCGATGAATGCATAGTAAGATATTGATACTGACAGTTCCAGCCTCAAGGGCTGATGTAACGCGCATGCATTGGCTAGCGTCAGCTGTTTATGGACAAATGTGAGTTTTTCTCGTGGGTTTGGGGCGCTTACGTACTTGAATGGAGGCCTGCACCTAATCCGTAAGTCGTGTCATTTGCGAGAGCTATGGCTTCGCTCTCTGTTTTAAACCGTCCGACCGACAAGACCGGGCCGAAAATCTAGAATTAAATGTTCAGAGTCGGGCGCCTTGAAGACCTCCTTCACTGACTTCCTCTTTGACCTGTTGTGATCATATAAATCAGAAAGGTTGCGCTGAGATCTAGACCTTCCACGCACAATTTTCATATTTGGTCCAATCTCTGTGAAAACTTGGGAAAGATTAAGGCATAAAACACATGCATGGACATCAAATGCAACCCACTCGTAGGATCGACATAATAACCTTTACCATCTCTTTTGTTTCCACCAAGAATTACCTTAGCACCTTCCTGTTTACCCGACTCAATGTAACTCCAGACCTTATCATACTGGCCCTTTGAAACCTGGATGATCTGTCAAGTCCTTGCGTAATCTCAAAAAAGAAATACTGATATACAACTGGGCCTCCTCCAGATGCATCGTCAAAACCGTCCCCTATCACCTGTTTTTTCACCTTCGAAACCAGAAGCTCGATGAATCTGTCGTAGACGTCGTCCTGGACATAGACGCGTGAACCTGCAGTACAGTCCTGACCAGTATTGTAGCAGATTCCAAGGGCAGCCCAATTAGCAGCTAAGAGACTCTGTAAGTCAAATTGAACGCCACAGGGTCAAAGGAGCATCGCAGTGAAGTGAGAATGATAAGATTAAGGCATTGTGACAAGGATGTCAAATTGAAACAAACTCCGATGTTTTCGTAAATGAAGCGAAACTTGTGCACGGACGTCTGGACCGAGGCAGAGATAGCATTTTGCCGAGCATAAACGTTGTAAGAGCATATAATGCCGCACAATTCAGGAGTTATGCATTATCATGCTCATGACTGATGTGAAAACCTTCGACTATGTTGAAAAATGACCGGCAACACAACACCACCAGAGATCCAACATAGATATCAGAACTGACCTTGGTCCAGGTCAGCAGAGGAGAAGACGAGATGCGGGGATTTCCCGCCAAGTTCAAGTGAGACCTAAGTAGGAACGTTGTCACATTAGAAGCTGTCCATTTGAGTAGGTCATAGTAAGAAAACCTTTTTTAAATTGCTCTTTGCCGCGGCCTCCATGACCTTGCGGCCCGTGGTGGTGGAGCCTGTAAAGGCCACCTTGTCGACATCAGGGTGGGCAGCCAGCGCAGCACCACCAACAGGACCATATGAAGGGACTGTATTGACAACTCCGGGGGGGAATCTAGCGCAATGAATGGCTCAACCAAACTAATCCAGAACAGGTTGAATGGGTGGTTACCCTGCATCCTTAACAAGTTCAGATAATTTCTTAAAAGAGTGATCATAAAACCAATTTCCCGGTGAACACGCGGGAAACATACAAGTGCTGTAAGGGGACAAAGTTCTGATGGTTTCATAACAATCGTACAGCCCACAGCAAGAGCTGGTGCAACTTTCCACGCCCTGTGACCACTTAGAGTGAATTGACGCACATAATAAGCAAAAACTTGCCACATGTTGATTGGATAATTCCAAGGAATACTGGCATCCAGTACTTGGTCAGAACACTGTGAGACAATATAGAACTCAAATTGTTACATTTGGCCGCACACGCCGATTGGATCATGGCGGGTGAAGGCAAGTTTGGTTTTATTGTCGACTTCAATGGTCTAGATACTTGAAAATCAGAATTTAAAGCCTAAAGGGTTTGTAAAGAAACAAGGAAAGTAAAATACACACCTGACCGAGTATTTTGTCGGCCCAACCAGCATAGTACCTTAAGCACTGTACACTGTCTCCAATATCGAAATCCCTAATGGCCTGAATTAGGAAACATCAATTAAGTTCTTTGTAAGTCTCCACCTTGCCATCCTGACAGGCTTTCCATTGTTCAAGGACTCGAGCTCTGCAAGTTCTTGCGCATGGTCCTCGATGAGATCCGCAAGCTTGTTGATTAACCTTGACCTTTCAAATCCTGTAACGTTTTTCCCCCAGCTCGTTTGGTACGCCTGTCGGGCGGCGGCGACAGCGGCATCAACATCCTTAGGGGAAGCTTTGCAATATGAGATCGAGTAAGTAAAGGATCTTTAGAAAAGATATACCGGATACAATAGAGCAGATGACCTCCTCAGTCGCGGGATTCACGGCGCTGTACTCTGTATCAGCCTAAGATTGTTCATAGTCAATAGGCCAATGAACTCACTGGATCAGTTCGGTGGAATCGATCGATGGTACAAACTCATTGTTGATGAAAAGGCCAGTTGGGACAGTTATGCTCTTGTTAAGAGCTGAGATGTTGATAGTAACAGGCTGAGCCATGTGGTAGTTTGATCAGTGTGTGGACGTCACGACAAATCTGGAGTCGCTGTAATTAAGCGTTTTGGCAGATCAGCTGACTGTGCCGATAGAACGGTAGCTCACACATGCTACACCCAAACTCCACGAGAGGGAAATCTCAAAGCTTTACACTTACATACATCAGTCACATACAGACCAAAACACCACACCCGGTGTAGAGTTACACTCTACCTCCACCTCTTAGCTCATTGATTTTTCGTTGGCATAAACAGAATTCATCATCATCATCGTTATCGGTAGCCATTTTTAGTATCCGGTGTGGGCAATTATACCTGGAAGAAGACCATTGGATCTGAAGTTACCGCATTGTTGTGGATTCTTGAGCATAGAGGCGTACGCAACGATGTCTGAGTAAAGTTCAAAGACAGATCTCTCACCAGATGCATTTCTAGAAAGATAACAATACCCTTAAGCTTCGAACCATCCTGGATTGGATAGCATCTGCTCAAAAAATACACCCTTATATATCCCCCTCTTCAAAGCAACTTCCTCTCCTGGGGCAGAACCTATTTCTGGTGAAAAAAGGGGTTGAAGAAACCTGTCACCTGTTTTTTTTTTGGCCAGTAGAAAAAGGCAAACTCCATTGTTTGAAGTCTTCTTCCATCAGAAACCATTGTTTTCCATCAGAAATTGACACATTGAAAATGGCGTAACAAGTTTCTTTTTTCACTTTTTCCCAGAAAAATGAGATTGGGTGCCAGCAGGCAGTGTTCCTCGGTCTCGGAGGTACATCACATGATTGAAGCATGAATTATGGGTGTTCCCGAACAAACCCGACGTTTGTCAACACTCCGATATTAACACTCACTGTAACCTTATCACAATCACAGTCTAGTCGAAGAGACAGCGACAATGTCAATGGCTATTCTCGCCCGCTCTTCCATCCTTCGTCCGCAAACTTTTGCGCGTGCCCGCTCTTTCCACACCACTCTTGTTGCACGGGGTGATCATGGCCACTACCATGTATGGTGTCCTCCAAAACGCCTGCTTTAAATACTCATTTGGACCCGATGCAGCATCTGCCTTTCCAGTTCCCGGATAAAAACAAGGCTTCCTTCGCAGCCAAACTCTTTATCTTCCTTGCCACGGGTTTCTCGATTCCTTTTGTTGCTGCCAAATGGCAATTGTATGGTATTTTCCTCGTGCACCTATATCTTAGCCCTCTAACACCGTTGCAGGAGTAAATCTCAAAGCGCATGAAGGATCAGATTAAATAATAAACGAGTAATTCATCTTGTTATGTTCTGCAGATCCAATCTTTAGCAAACTCATGCCAATATCATCCCCTCTTCTAAGTCACTATCCTGCGTCGGAAGCAATTCATACATTATCCTTTCTTCCTCCACCTCACTTTCATCCTCTACACCCACTCGCTTTGCCCTTTTATTTTCTGCCCCTAATCCCTTCCCTGACGTTTGGGCTATTCTGCAATCGCAAGTTCTTGTGAAGAAACCTGAATCGCCATCAAGCGCATCCAGAGCGAAGAAAGAGGCTCGTCGAGCTGCAATGCTTGGGTCGCAATCCTCCGCGCTTGCTAGTATCGTGTCGTGCACGACCACTGTTTCGCACAATCAGCTCAGTCTTCGGTGCAATGACAAATTCTTTTTCAACCTTGAGCGACAGTCAATGCTCCTTTCTTCTCCTTCGCGATATTTTGAATGGTGAATTGTCGACATCCCTGTCCTTGAAACAATTCAAATAGTATTTTTGTTGGATGATGTGAGAGGGTCTTGAAGGTGACGTGTTTGTCGTAGAAGGGCTTTAAGAGCTTCTCAAATAAGGCTTCAATGCCTTCTGTAGAAAACTGGTCTCCAACATAGACAGCTCCCATTACCGACTCCACGATATCAGGAAGAGACTGCCTACGATGTCACCGATTATGAATGGAAAAGAGTGATACATGCCCACTTTAGGTGCAGTAAGCTCAAGCCAGAACTGGCCAGGTGGACGTCCATCTAATTCTGCAGCTTGATATTCCTCGATCCTGGAAGCTTCTAGTTTCGCAGCATAATCACGGATGCTGCTCTGGAGTGGCTGTGATTTGTGGAGAAAATATCTATGAAGCCCGGATTGAACACATATCGCCGCAAGCGCCGAGTTCGACACCATGGCACTCTAGATGTTTGTGTCTATGAAGTGATATAAAGGCACATAAAACAATGACCCTTACTTTCAAGAGGGTAAGTCCACCAGGCGCCAGTTGTTGTTCCCGTTCGTAGAGATATCGGATCACCACTAGCTTGAAATATTAGGTACTGTATAGAGATATCTACGCTTACACGTACTAAAATCGAGTATCGCATCACCAACGAACTCTAATCGTTCACTAAATATTGAATCGTGGCCTGTAACCGAGGAATGTGACTAGCAAACAAGGGATTAAAAAATGAGGGTGCACGCATCGTGTCGAGAAAGTAACGTACTAATGCCTGAGACAAGAGTTGTGGTTGCTTGACCTTGTAGCCAATAATAGTTTCCACCGCCTCTATTGAAGCTTTTGTCAAAGACAAGTTGAAAGAATCTCGCGTGCCTTTCTTTGCGAAGTCTGACCACGTGTCGATGTTCAAAATAGGTATTCCCAGTGCTCTGGTAACTTGAAGTGCCGTCTCGCGACCGCCTGTCAGGTATCCAGCGGCAAGGATTGCTTCAGCAACATCTGCCACAGCCTGCATAAAGTCATGAAAATACTATCTGGGAAAGAAACGACGAGATAAACCTTGTCTCCCAACCATTGCGAATGTTCATCTGGACTTCTTTTCTTCCTCTTCTTCCTCTTCTTCTTTGCGTCTGCTTCTGTTATATAGCTAACGTCCAGGGCTTGATTGTAAGTAGATTTTTCGACTTCTGCTTCGTCCTCTCTGCCCGCAGGCGACAAGGGAGTGAAAAAAGGAGGGGTCCACAGCCTCGGTGCGAAAAGCTTAGACTGTATATAGCTGGGTATTCCGGCACGGCAAGCGTGTTGGAACAGTGACTTGTTACTGATCAAACCTTGTCTCGCGGTATGTAGGGAACCCTCTCTGTAAGTCGGGAATGAAACAAAGAGATAAGTTGAAGAAATGAATTTCAAAAACGCGTCGCCTTGGAAAACCATTGATGAAAGAAGGGTACATCACACTAAAGGAAAACGTACCAAGTAACTCAAGTCGTTCGTAATGATATTCAGCGCCACAGGATGGAGTACACAGAGCCGTATGAAGAAATGTGTTTGATATTTTGTGGTCGAATAATTTTGCGTTCAACTCTTTCACGAGAAGAAATTCATCTATGCGCCGCGTTATGGATGGTATAAGCCGAGCCATTCTCAGAACACTGGTGGAATGTTCATGACATCAGATAAAACTGTTATCAAACAGCTCACCTAGCAGGTAATGTACATTTAGAGCAGAGCTCAGGTATCAAGTCTGGAAATAGTCAATGAATTGCTGGAACAACCGAGGGTATGCTTACACTTGACATGAGACTTGAGCTGGGCAACTGGACGGGAAGTAGGGCTCAACTGATTCAAAACAGCAGGAACAGTGGTCACTTCGATCAAAGGTTGATTGATATCCTGCAAATTTTCAAAGCCCTTCCGTCGAGCCTTGGTAAATTCGAGTATATTCTCGAATGCGGCCTCTCGCTATGAAGAAAACATGAGCCAAATGCTCGCTCTGGTCACTAAGCCTTGACATACCGAGCTGTCTGGATTACTTAAAGGAGATAGATCTAGTCTGAGCTTCATAACAATGTACCTTCTGGTGAACTCCACTGAGCGATCTTGGACAACCGCATCGCATACATCTCTTTGAAGTTCTTCCCGGTCTTGTACTCTGATTGGAGTGCTAAAACTTCTCCCGGCAAGCCGAATGAGATCCCAGTTGATATAATCAAAGATTGAAGGAAGTTTGAAGGGCGAAGCAGGGTCAGTCCGTTCGGATGACGCCCACGCATCAGTAAGTGCCGCAAAAAAGTAGGGCATGTTAGACAGCGGACATTCGAAGGGTTTATTAAAAAGAGTGCGGCACACCCTGAGAGTGTACAGATGTAGATCATGCAGTTGCGCTTTCTTGATTTGAAGCGGCATACATCGCTTGGTGGACACGACAGTTGGAACGCCAGAGTGAAAGATTTTGAAACTCGGCAAATCAGGCAGGGGCTGTCGAGTCAACATGACAAGAGGCGCATAGGGCTGCGCATCATTTTCCGGAGGCGTGGTTAAAATGATAAGAGGATACAGAACCATTATCATGTCATTCCTTGTATTGGGCCAGAAATCTGGCTCCTTCCGTGAATAACGTCGGGTGCCGATCGATTTGGCATCTTTGGAGCAAGATTCCTCGACACTGAAAGCATCGACCGGAAAGACAGGCTGAGGGAAAAAGGAGCAATCTAAAAGTCCTATTGAAGATAGGTGCTGGCAAAGCGTAAAACACGCAGCGCTTCTGGCTTCGGACTCCGTCTTACGAGGTGGACCAGTGAGTTGGACAAGACCAGGAAAAGTGACTGTGCATGTACAATCACTCTCTGCGTCGGTAACAACTTGCATGTAAGTGTATACCACTCTGGCTACCGTGACACCATTCAATTGGCCTATTGAAACGACACGATCAACAGCTCTCTCAGCGTCTTTTGGATATAGATGGCTGCCAGTAGTAGGATCGTGAAGGAAGGACGACGGAATAATATCGTTAGCACAATGTCTTGTCGAAGGGCTGAGCATCTCATTGAAAAGACGCTCATCACTATTTCTCTGAATCATGTGAATGACATGAGTCGTTTCAGCTTGGCCGATACCCTCGCCAAAGTTTAGAAATCCAGTATCAAAGCTACAACATTGCAGAGTAATCAGCTATTTTGGTCATATACTGAACATTGTAAACACACCACACAACCACTGACGCTTGCGACGTATCTATGTCTCCATTTAGTTCCATCATGATCAAAACGTTATAGATCCCTGTTCTAAAAACGTGCAAGATGTCCTGTGAGGAAGGATTAATTAATTCGTGAGTCATATCCACCATCGATCTCACTTCATGTTCACTTGCAGGACAGAGAGTGTTCACGAGAAGTGGACGAAAAAATAAGGGAGTGACATCAAGCATTCGTAGCATGTCCCTGATGGCGAAGGCAACGACCCGTTTTTTAACTTGGAAAAGGACATCAGAGCGGTTTGGAACGTTCAATGTTGACATACCTAAGACGATTCCTCGAAACGTCTCCCCATATGGTCCACATGACCTGAGAGCTTTCACCAACATAACGAATTTGTGGGTAACATTAAACTGAGAAGATCCGGGGTCCAGGTTGGGAAGAGTGAAGGTCCAATCACGAATGCAGTCTTGGATTGGTTTCTGTATAGGTCTCCGATCAATTTCGACTCTGATGTCACAACTGCTTGATTCGTTAAACTCCCTTAGAGCATGCCGCCAGAAAATGTCAGAAGCACAAATTCCTACTTCTTCGAGGACACAACGTGAATCATCGGAATATTTCTGGACGAAACCGTCTGTGGGCTCGATAGAGCGGAGTGACTGTAACTCTTCAACCAAGATAGGAGTGACTGCCAATGGTGTTTCCTCGTAGAAAAGCACAAGTTCTGGGAAGTGTGTCGAGGGTTGATTGAACGAATAATCATTTAGATGAAGAAGCTTGGAATCCATTATGCCCTCTAAATCGGAGATATCTGATGGTACATTCTGCGGAAGGGAGGGGAGAAAACCCAATATCCGAGGGCGCGAGAGTTGGTCGGTCGCCATATAGAAGTTTTTCATAACCATTTGAATGTAGCCAAGAGTCTGACCACTTAATTCACTCAGGTCGGCAAAAATTAACAAGTGAAGTTGGATCATAGCAAGTTCTCCACAATTGAGAAACTCGTACAGTAACTGCAAGACGAGAATAAATATTATTATAACTGAAATGTTCCACTCACTTCTGGGGTAGTGACAGTGACATCATTTGATAAAAGATATTCCCGAAGTTCTGCTCTGCACTCGTCACTTCTTTTGTACTGTCCGACTGATAAACTCGGAGCTAAGGAAGAAAGCTTGTTACAAAAAGCGACACACGAAAGATTGTCTCTACAGAAGCCTCATCATCAGAAATGTTCTGGAATGCTAAATTGACAGATACAGACTTAACAACCATGAGTGAAGTTCGAGGTATTTTGATTATGGTAGTGTGCCGCATTTTTTCCACCTCAACAGCGGAGATGATTAGAGGAACCAGAGTCTGAATGATCACTGAAATAAATTTATCGAACTCGTTCTTTGATTGCATTTTGGGGTCGACGTACACTCTTCAGAACGTAAGATCAAAATAACTGGAACATTTAGAGCGTAAGCAGATAGGGACACCGAGAAATAAGATTTACTACCATTTTCTTGTCGAGCTTGCGCTAACAAGTGTGCATCCACGTTCGACAGTACCTCGGTTCTATGAAGTCTGACTTTTTTCCTGGGAGGATCATCAAGCTCGATTGAGTCTGTATAGAAACGCTTGCGTCCAATATCTTCAGCGTGAGCAGGTTTGACTCGTTCAACGTCAGATGGATGAGCCGCTGCAGTCAAATCCAAGCTGGACACACTGCTGCTAGGTCCATCCAACGTTTTCTGCTGAACATTGACAAAAGGATCCTTCTCTTTCCACGACCGCTTCCACACACTCAACATAGGCTAGAGGAAGCGACGCACCACAAGATATAATGATGTGAGAACAGAAGGTGAGGGAGTGCCGTGGGTAGTTGGTTGTGTTATGTAAGTTATAATAACGTTTTCGTCTTTACATTGTCGTTCACAACACGAGTCTTCAAAGCTTCAAGCTTCAAGCTCCAAGGCCTCACGTTTTGAAGTCATTTCACTATATTTATTCCCCTCTTTCTCTTATTATCCAGACCATTCACCGACGCCTCATGTGTAGATAAGAGACAGCTTGAAATTGACTCACTTGGGCCCTCAATGAATAACGCTTCGGTTGTGCAAACACTCGGAAAACGGCTGGATACCCCGCTTGATAGCGGATATCCTTCAATCACTCGCGGAAGGATAGCATCGAATCCCTGTCTTCCAGAGCGCCTTCCATCTAGTAGTATGTCATTCAACTACTATGAGCATGACTTTTAGACATTGCTTCCAGGATTTTTATCTCGTGAGGCTGAAGATTTGGCATCCAAAGCTATTCTGCGACAGTTACGCCGTAGCCCTACACCACCAAGTCCAGATTCGGAGGTGCATTCAGATGTCTCTACGCACAGTCGAAGAGCAAGTCAGTTGTCTCAGGTACCATTGGCATCTTCTGCCCCACAGTCCCCGAGCCTTCAACAGAACAGGACTACATCCTGGAAAGAGCCTCAAGTCAGCATTTCTCTCATAGGATCGAAATATGTTATGTTTATGCCGCCTGTGTTCCAGCCTTTTGAAGTCTTTAGGGCAATTGAACGTAAGGATTTGATGTTCCTCATGGAAGTTCGAGATCGCGCCTTCTCTGTAGGTCTTGCTCGAGGTTCATCTCACATCTAACCCTGATGTTCATCAAGCTTCTCCTTCGGAAAACTGGAGACGCTACTCCTTTACTTCATGCTATGCGCATTGGACAGTCCCATCGCGACGTTGCGATTGTATTGTTAGGGGCCTTCTCACGCTACGTTAACCATTTGAGTGACGAAGATATCCTAAAGCCGCGCACAAAGATAATTTTGAAAGCTTTGCGTATGTCGCCTAATTTCTATTTCATTATCAATCCAAATTTCTCTTGCAGGAATCAATTTGAAGCTTGCAATTGACTATGGTCTTGCCAAGTCACAGAGTGATTTGACAGCCTCATTTTTACAAACCTTGGTTATGAGTGAAGGAGATAAATGGGTCTGGGCACAAGTTTCGTCTATATCACATGCTTTAAATGCTGGCACAGCAGGACAGCCTGTCAAAGCCGCTGAGTCTTCTGTGCGTCGTTTTGCGACAAAGGAGCTGGGCAAAGCGGATTTAATAGCTGCCTTGGAGGATTAGTATGTTTGCAGTTTTTTCGAACGTTGATTACCTTCTGATCTTTCTAGTGTTGGGAATGCTACGGTGTTTGTATTTTGCTCCTTCTGCCGACCTTTTTCACATTGAGATTTTAGAGATCTCTTAATGTTAGCAGCATGGTCCAGTGCATTGGTATCTGTTTCGGGCGAGATGATACCAGTATGTTCTCTTGACTGATCGTTACTCTTCGAGGACGAATGACGATACCTTAGTTTTATTACTTTGCTCGTGACACTCGCGTCTATAAAGCCTTCGTGGACAGGCTAGACCAGCACAAAGCCGCTATACAGAATTCACTCAGTCGACGTCTCAAGTGGCAATTAAGGATCCTTCGGATCGTTATCGAAGGAAGAAATACGACATATCGTGTGAGCAAACAACGATCTGTCACTACGTAGGCGCCGCTGATTGAATGACAGAGAAAAGTTGAGTTACTTAGTGGTGAATTGGACCAAGGTGAAGGGGTCTGAAGAAATGGATCTGATCTTATCTATTGCATCTCTATCGTTGTAGCTAACCTTTTAGGAGTCATCTGCGATTTCAGACATGCCTGACGTGCCACTGTTTATTTAGTCCTCACATGTCTTCTTGCTCGTAAAAGGTGCCCGACCAGAACAAGATCTCACATGGTTGTAGGCGTATCATCGAGCATATATCAAATGATTTTGGACACATCATTTTCCACACCCAAATATGTTCTACAACATGGGTGCTGGACCGACGAAGTTTCGAGGTGAATGTCCATGCCAAATGGGTTGGCCACAAATACTACTTTAGTAAATATTTTGTGAATGAACATGGAAATTGCTCTGAGCATAAGCACTATGGACGCAAACTTAATTCTTGCCACCGTAGATAGATGCCAACTACACCCAAACTGATTACTGCCGGTAGTAAATCTAACTGAACTATGGCGTATACCCATGCCGTCGCTAGCGGAGGGCACTGGATGTACATTGAATCAAAATTGCAAGTTGAGACAATGGGAATTCTGTAGACAAACCTGCTTCATATTTACCAGCCACGGACCACGGTTCAACAGATATAGCATCCTGCTGCCAGATGAGACACCGAGTATAAAGAGCAGAATCTGCGTCTTCCGGTAGTATTTAAAGCGTATCGCTGTCGGGAAACATAAGCGGCGCTGTGTGCATAGCATTGACATCACATACTGTAGAATACGAATAAAGAAATTACTCGAGGAGAGTCAATACACTGCAAAATTGAGTTCAATGACGCACTAGGCACCCCCGAAACCATTCTGTCGACAAGGGTTTTGAGAGTCGGATGCTTTCCGTACTGAAAGTGAATAAGGCTGCTTGTAAAATCAATGATTGGCCGGTAACGATCCAAAAGACGCACATTTCCATGAGGAGCAAGAGAAAAGAGATAGGTATGATGTACAGAGTTGCATTAAGAATTTCTTCGACAAGAGGCATGTCCGAACTTCCCATGTGCTCAGGCGTAGTCCGTAATTTCTTCAGAACCCCGGATTGGTTGAACAAGCGCCACTGCTCCTCTTCAGGTATATCTGTCATTTCTGAGGAGGATGTAATCTCTCGCGTTTCTGACTGCTTGACCTTGCGTTGTCGTGCCATTAACGGCCATTGACACGGTCACTTACAAAGAGTCACTCGTGTCACGCCAAATTATGGCTGACCAAAACCTTCTTGATATTCTACAGGCGCACGGACAACAATTCCTTGAGTCGTTCTCGCTTCCCAGCACCCAACCCAAGTCCAAGAAGCGAAAAAGGTCCGGAAATGAATATATTTCGAGTATTGCCTCAGAGCCACAAATTATACGCCATGAGGAAGAAGAATGGGAAGGCATCGTTGGAGAAATTGCAAACGACATTGACAGTGATGATGATGATACAGGATACGCAAACATTTCTGGTATGTCCATGAGGTACTTCTCATCACGCATCCGATTAACCACTACGCTTCGGACAAGATGCCGAGTTCACGGCCACTAGTTTATGCACTGACTCAAAAGTTGTTGTTTTTAAAGACATAGGCGGGAAAAAAGAGCGACACGACTCAACGTCAAGATCTCAGATGAAGGCTTTTATGGTCCGCTCGTATATCTCCCATTCTTTCGCATGCAAATTGATTTTCTCAAGTCTTCCAGAGTTTCCAAATTGCGTGAAGAGGATACCCGAGCTGTGAGGAAGGAGAAGACGGAGGAAGAGCTTGAGGACGACCAGTGAGTCTCCAAAGATATGGATTGTTCCCGACCTGATTAGCCCTTTCTAGCACAAATGCGCAGAATGATGCAATGCTACATCGTCTGATTCATACCAAGTTGTTGTCTGGATCAATAAATTCAGACTTAGACACGGCTCCTGCACAACGCCGCAAAGCTTTAGCTGGGCGTCTACTCGAGCTCTCTGGTGCAGCAAAACTTGGCAAGGGAGAAAACTCTGTTCGTGACATGGAAAGAAACAAGGCATCGAAGCGTGTGCGAGATGGCTTGAAGGAAAAGCAAAAACAACGAGCGAGGCAACGGCTCGAAGAAGTAGCACCCAATGCAAGCTTCGTTTATGATCGTGACTAACGAAACATGCAGGCAAAAAATCTTGGTAACTATCACCCAACTTTGAAGAAGTTGTTTGAAGACGAAGAAGCTCCTTCAATAAAGAAACGGGAAAGGGGTCTCAAAATGGGTGTTGGAAAATTTCGTGGTGGATTTTTACAGCTTGACCGAGAAGATCTTCGTATGGTCAATGAAGCAGGTCGAGGTATTGTGCGAGACCTTCGAACCGGTGGGAAAAGGGGGCGAGGACGGGTAAAATGATTGGACAAGATTCTTTCCAAGTACAAGTGGGATACTGGAATGTCTCCTGTAAACTCAACTTCCCGGTTATCTTTCTGTGTATTTTTGCTACCGGTAGCCTGATGCATCAGTACACTCTCAACGAACGGGTATAATCATTCCCTAAAGTGTCTTGTATGATGGTTGAAGCCTGCGTGGTTTGTGTATGGAATCCCAGACCTCGCCTACTCTGACATACTTCTAGTGGGTCTGTCTTGTATAGTTGTGATGCAAGCCCAAAGTACCTCAGATTCATTTCCAGATCTTTCCTCAAGGATTACGTTCAAAATACCAGGACCTTGTTGCAGTTGTGATGTACCGGATGTCACAGACTGAGAGCACCAAAGAGACTTGTGTACTTAGTCAGAGCTTATCAGACCAAGGCTGGATGTTCTCCGTGTTCAGTAGACAGTGACGATGATGACGATGATTTCTATTTAACGCTGGCAAGCTACAATGCTGAGCTAGGCAGGCTGATAGGCCAGATGTACAGTACCATGTACAGGGAGCAGCATTTGTTGTGTATCAATATATGTATTTTTGTGAAGTAGAACTTTCCTCATATTGATTGTGGTTAGCATGTATAGTAGCAGGTTCACATCACAGTATGGCTCAATAGTAGATCAAAGGTAAGGTTAGGGTTAGTATAGGTTCAAGGTAGAGTAAATTCATGACCAGTGATGTTACTGTTGTCCTGTGCAGATGCGGAGTGTCTATGACCTTCTGTGGTGTGTGATTCCTGCTATGCCAACATTGGTGTTTGTCGGAATGGATGATTGGTTGATGTGCACAAAATGAATCAAATCCAGCCGAATTTTGTTGTCACAAGTCTTTTTCTCACTTCTGTCCATTTTTCTTCTGTCCTGGCCAAGACTTACTCCAGGACATGTCCATGGTGCAGTGATTCAGAGCTGGGGCCAGCTCTTTCTAAATAACCAGGGGTGGATGAGGTCCCTGGCCATGGGACCTGGAAATTGGGGATGGGCAAGGTCCCCATCATGAGAGCCAATCATGTATAGAGGCAGGATACCACTTGTCTTGATGAAATATGCTGATGGTGTTGTGCGGGATGCATGCCAGCTGACAAAAATCAATGTCAAGAGTTAGAGGAAAATCCATGATTGTGAGATAAGGACATGGATCATTGGTAGTGGAGAACTTGAAGATGTGCTGATACAGGAACGGTGTAATTTTTGCAACCCTGGGGTTTGAACGGTTGTTTGTGGTACAAACTCATAAGCCCCCTTGTCAATGTCTGCCAGGATGCAATGGCAGATGCACAATGGAGACCACTACTCCATTGTGCCCTGTAGACAGTAACAAGAACATTCAGAGGTAAAGATAATAATTGGTCTAGTCACATGATCCTACAATGGTAGGTCCTCCACATAATCTCGACAAACCTATGCATCAATACATCTTAGATGCCTCAGAGTCGCTCTATACTTCATGCTTGTACACAGTTGGCTACAAATATTAGTGATGGGATCAAGTGACAAGCAGACGACTGAACTTGAAGCTTCAAGGCTCGCCATGATGACTAGAATTGCACAGGACCTGGGAAGCTCCTGGCAAAACTTGTCCATAGAATAGCAGATTTGAGGTGGAATTTTTGCCAAATATAAGTCCCAAATTTGCAGATTTGAGGCCCAGCAGAGAGAGATTTTTGAGAATTTGGCACAAGATTGATTCTGAACAGTCCAAGGCAGTCTGATTCCTGAAATTGATGTGTATGACAATTTTTGATGTAAATTTATGTATCAAGTTGCTACACAGATGATAGCTCAAAAATTGAATGTTGCCCAACCTTGCTTTGATATTCCAAGAGAAAAAAAAGACTTTCCCTTTTTGAACATATGCTGTCCATTATTGTGGATTTGAAGGCCCAAATATAGTGGTTTTGAGGTCAAAATTTTGGGAATTACCTGGACAAGTTTTGACAAGAGCTTCTCAGGTCCTAATTGCACATCTGTACAGTGCCATTACATATACCTCAGGCTTACTCCACAGCAGAGAGTTCATGACAAGCAAGAGGTGGTAAGTACAACTTCTGCTTTAACCTCTTCTGGCACAGGCTCCAGGAAGCCTCTGTCAACCCTTGTCTAGAGATTTCACAAGATTTAGCCTCAAATCTGCAACATCTGTCTAAAAAAAAGAAAGTCTCATTATTTTACTTTTTTCATTTGCATGAGAGTGCTGCTTGCTGAGCTACCACATAAGTTACAAAGAGAGGACATCTGGATAAGATATTAATGTTGCAAATGTGTTGTCTTTCTTGTGCCTTGTGGATGAGGAAAGCTTCCCATGTCTGTGTTAAGTGGGCATGATGTATGCAGAATAAGAAATACTAATGTTGATAAAAATTTTTGAGCTATTATATCTGTAGCACTTTGATATGTAAACTTACATTTAAAACTTGTCAAACTCCTCAATGTGGTAGACAAGGGTTGATAAGAGCTTTCCAGTCTCATAGAACAGTGTCACATTCCTTTCCCAACTTCAAACACACCATCTGCAAAGCAAGTATTTGTTGAAAGCCCCAAGTTACCCAATAGCATAAGCTACAGCACATCAGGATTAACAGGAGGGCAGCATCAAAACAGTGCTCAGACAGATCAGCCTGTTCATTCTCTGCATATGCAAGAGGGCATAGAATTTGCTGGCCCTTGTAGTAGTATTTACCCTGTTTGTAGTACTGAGCAAAATAGATGCCAAGCACTTCATGCTTGTAATAAAGAATAATAAAAAAAAACATATTTTAATGCCAACTCAACTTTTTAGCTAGTTTATTAGATTAGTACATGTCTGGAATAATTAAAAGCATACCACTTGATTCAACAGCTTTTTAGACAGCTTCACTCTTATAGATACTACAATTATTGAGCAAAAGAACACTTCAGGGTCTAAGAGAGCAGATTGTACAAGGAAGCTGAAAAGACAGTAATGAGGTCACTGAATCATTACAACCTACTCTCCTGGAAAGAAGTAAGGTTATTACATTATTCGCTACAAAGTCATAGAATTCTGCTTCTTCAATAGACCTTTTTACAATGCATACAGCAATGTATCTATCAAGTGTAAAGACAGGTAAAATACTATATTGAATGCTCTGATCAAAGTGATGTGTGTAAAATAGAATAATCATTGCTTGGTACATGTTCATAGTGACATATAAGCATCTGGTGATAAGTGTCACAACCCTCTCCCAATGACTCTTCTGAAGCTCCTCCCAATGACCCCTGGAGCCCTGACCTTCCCTAAGACTATTCCCAACAACCCCACCACTACTCCCTAGCCACATGCCACTATCATGCACATTCCTGGGCTATCACACATTATCCCAGGCCATCACCTGACCCCCATATATCATCTTAGGCCATCACATGGATCACCTGGCCATCATGCAGGTTACTCAGCCATCACATATCATGCCACCATGCAAACCTTTGTCGATCTTGTGGACTGCTCACATAATCTTCTCAATACAGCTGTCCTCCACCCTGCCACCACACATAGAACCCCAGATTGCTTGGAACACTTCATAGACAGTACCTTCCTTTGCCCATAGTACATAAAGACCATAGGTAGCTTCCATGTACTTTAGTCTTGATATTAACAATAACAACCCATGTCTCTGCTCTTCCAAATCTCTGTTTGATTTTCTTTTTGTGCTTGCTTCAGTCTCCTTCATGCTTGCCTTGATCTCTTATTCTGGCATGCACATCATTGACTGGCACACACTACATTCTATTAACTCAATTTTGCCTCGTCACTGGAACCCCTCCATTGACTTGACTCCCCACTTTCAGCTCAACCCCTGAAGCAAGTCCTCTAACCCCAGAACTTACTCCCCTTACCGTCTCATGCTCTGGAACTCCTCTCAGAGCTTTTGATCCTGTGTCTATGTAGTTCAGCACTTGCTTGCACCTTGTAAGGTCATTGCTTACTAAGAAAGGCCCCTGGGTCAGCAGAACCTGACAATAAGCCTCCAAGTAAGCTAAGCACACTAATCTCATAGCATGATGCTTTTGCCAAGTTATGAGTATAGATTATAGGAGCAGCATACTTAGTGCACAGGATCTGACCATCAATATGGTATCTAATAGCTATGTACAACAACAGACTCCTTTCATCAAAGATAATACCAGTGATTGATAGAATGACAGAAGATAGAAGATATCAATCAATCAGTGCTTCTCTTGCTAAGCACTGACAGAGCCTAAGGCCTTGAAATGATGAAGATTTTTCATGACAGACAGCTTGGCATTTCATATTGGCACCTGATGTTGCTTTTTACCATTTCAAAACTTGACCAAATAGCAAGTTTGTAGACTTAGTAATAAATAATTTAATCACAGTGTTTGGTTTGGTTTGGTTTGATCCCCCTTTCAGGCTTTATTTCAAGGTCGGTATACATGGGAAATCATATGTCATCTATCCTACAGTATACCCAGGAGTGACTAATTATGGACACTCTGATTAGTTCTTCGGCCAATCCGTTTTCACTATGATGCCAGTTACGCCCCATGGCCACTTTACCACAGTTTGACTTTGTCGGAGTTCATATTACTTCATCACTAATACTCCAAGTTGTCTGCTGTTTACGTTCCTTCCCACCATACTGCTACTCGGCACTGCATTTGGCTTCACAGTGTTTACTTACATTCTTACCAGCTCACTGCTCCTTAGCATTGTCTAGCCTGTAGATAATGAGGACTTTGTTTGTAGTATAAATACTTTTGTCAGTAGCCAGTTAAGCAAGTGCTACCCTTAGCTTTTCACCTATATAGATTTCTTTTGATTCACTCTTTAAAGTTGCCAATGTTACTTGCAATTTAATTTCACTCTCTTGCCAATATTATACACTGCTAGACTATACTAGTGCTTTTGTTATCTTAGTGCCTTGCAATTATAGCTAAGCATTCATGCTTAGATACACTGTTTTCAATCACCTCGTACCATTTTCTTTAAAGTTGCTAACATTCAGCAATTTCTCCTACATTTGCTAATTTCTGGGTTCATTCAAGCCTCTACCCTCTAGTATCTTGCTCTTAGCACCTGTGAATACCAACTCTCTAGATTTCTTGCCACACTTCTAGTATTCTTGGCATGTTTTCTAGAATCTGTCCAGGACTCCCTCATAATTTAATATGCCCAACATATTTATTGGCTCAATAACTGTATTTGTGACAATGCTTAGCTATTTTTGGTCATGTAAATTGTCATAGAGCACAGTAATGGAGATAGGCAAATTATGATAAAGTGCAAGTGACTCCAAAACAAGCTTTATCAGGTCTTCCATGACTTCAGGCTTTAATAAAGCTATTATCTATCTCAAAGAACTGAAGGTCAAAGTCTCACAGCTGTCAGACCAACAACCAATGCTTTTTTAGGAAACATGGAATGTGGCAGCAATTGTCAGGGGACTACTATTTCACTGCTACTTCTTCACTCCTCAGCCCTGCTCTCTACTCTCTGGACACTTCTCAACCTTGCTCTCAACCCTCCAGACCCTGCCTACTTGGTTTGAGGGACAGCACATGCCACACTTCTGGGATTTACTCAGTCTGAGGCCAAACTCTCTCAAGCATCAACTTGAGCTGAGTTTCAAAAGAGGGAGTATTTCTGACCAACTTGCCATCATTTACTCCCTCTTTTCAAACTCAGCTGCACATGTGACTTCAGCATGTGACCTAGACCTGGAAACCAAACATGTGACCTCAAGCAGGTGATCTGAACATGTGATCCTTACATGTGACTTATATATCATGTGACCTACTTTTATTTCTGAGCACCTGGCAAGGTAAATCCTTAGACTTGTTCTCTTTGTATCTCCCTTTGCCAGATGTGTAGTTGTTATTGCTTACTTCTATTACTTATACATACACTAATACACTTTGGATCTCCCTTTGCCAGCTGTGTAACTGAGCTATAGCTTTAAAAGGTCGCCCTTACAGCAATATCTTTCAATTACCCACCCAAGATTTAAGAGTTGGAGTGCTTGTTGCTTCATATCACCACTTATACTTCTGTAGACTATAATTTGGAGTGTGTAACACAGAAAGCATCATAGATGAAATTTTTAAATATTTTCTTATTTCAAATTGTGTGCATATGAGACAAGGATTTCCATAAACTCTATAAACAGAACACTTCACTCAAGCTCAATAAAAACACATTACCATACCCTCTCATGCATCAAATGTCTGAATTGATGCTTTGAATTTGACCTCTGAGGGAAAACATTGTGATGTGTATTCTACCAGATGAAATGTGTCATTCTGTGCAGAAAAACAGATTCAAGGAAATCATCAAAAGGTACCATAATCCTTGTGACTGTACCACTGCTGGCACTCAATTGTGTTTTCTTGGGAAAAAGTCAAAAGAAAACCTGTTATGCCATTTATAATGTGTCAATTTCTGTTGGAAAAAGTCTTTGAACAAAGAAAGTTTGCCTTTTTCTATAGTAAAAAGCTGGCCAAGGAACAGATGACAGGTTTCTTTAACTCTTTTTCCACTAGAAACATCTTGACCCCAGCAGTGTACACTATAATCTTTGTGCACAAGTCTGCATTCAATATTCAAGCCCTGTCGCAAACGTGTGGCTATGCATAACACTTCTTTACAGCTGAACTTATTGAGGCGAGAAGATTGCTTTACAACTTGCCATACCCAAAGTGCATCATCCTCATTTATACACGTCAATCTATTGCAATTAAAGTCTTTGCGCCTGGTTCTCACTCCACTGTAACTGTCGCACATGTAATAAGGCTTGGGTAACCTTGTTGATAGCGTCCGCCGTTGCCCCGATTGATGAAGGGTCTATTGTAGCCTGTGGGTTGGTCATGGTCCTCAGCTTAGCGGATAACGTGTGAAGTGCGGACTGCAACGCTGATGCCGAATCCTCCAGAGCCCGGAGATGAGGAGCTTCCAGATTCTTCCCGGTGAAAGTCAATCAGTATCCAGAGACTGAATATGGATTACTCACGAGTGAAGGTTCAGATAGAAGATGTGGGATTAAAGTCGATGTCTACGATGCCGAGGTCAGAATGAGATTGAGGACACGCATGGCCAAAATGTCACAAACAACAGGTTGAAGTTGTGCTAGAGGTTGATGCATAGGTATTACTGGCTTATGACAAGGTTCAGGCAAACCAGGCAATGGAGTGATTTTCTTACTCACATAAGAATCGTTTTGTACACAACTCCGTTCAACGGTGGCAGGAGGGGTTATGATGGTATTGGTATTGTTGGTTTCTGAATTATTGAGGATCAGGCGTTCTCTTCCAGTCCAATCAAGCTCAGTAAGATAGATTCCACCACAGATCACACATTCCTATGAAGTAGGAGTAAGGGAGGCCAAGTCATCAAGTGAGCCACGAACCTTTCTAGGATCCTTTTGGCTTCCGACTTTGGGAGGCCGAACCAAAGGAACGCCATAGCATCGGTTATTGGGACACTCATCTCCGAGCATGGCCCAGCCCTTCAGAAGGCGCTTGCCAATCTCAGCTGAAGCAGTATCGGATTGTTCGCGGCGCCGCCTTGATTCCTCGTTGTCGTCAGGCAGGGCGAAAACGGGAGAGCTTAATACGCTAGATACTTCAGTGGGAGGCGTTGAGGAGCGAGATGGATTAGAAGCAGACGTTGCGCTCGATGCTGAACCGGATGTGGTGCCTTGTTGACGGGACTCTGTGATATACATTACACGTTCGTTTTGATGGTTGTTGCGCTTTTATAATGCGTACCTCCAGGAGAAGCATCACAGTTTGCACAGAAGTGTATGACCGGAGTCCTACTGTTTGGCGAACGCATCAAAGGAACACTACAGCCTGGTGTTTTGCAAGACTGGTCAGTTAAGACCTAATGAATTCAGATATACCGTTGATTAAGCAAACATCATATACGTACCCAGCCTTTCAGCATATATTCTCCGAGTTTGTCGGAAACGTCAACAACTGCGACGGACTTCATAGCTCAGCAAGATTCTGATTAAACCAGACGAAATTACTTTATTCCGGAATTGAAGATCAGGTGACGCATCACGAGAGTCACATGATATCGAAGTTAGGGTTTCTTTGGCAAGCGTTCCCTATTTCGGCAACTGCCACGACATTGGACGAATCACGCAGGTGACATTGCCAAGAACCGTCTATTGCTCGCTGGATTATCCAGTTAAAACACCTAATGAGGTGGGGCAAGTACTGGCCCGAATACTTTTTCGCTGTCCTTCTTGTTGTGATCAACGGATCTCGGTGGTTCTGGTATACTAATGCCACCGGTGCGCCATTTCCTGTGACAGGGACCGGGTGGACTGCACAAAGGAAGCTAGCTACTAGGTAGGTATGTCTCTATCACTGCTTTTACTTCCGTGTCACATCTTCAAAGAGAGAGGATCCGCGAACTGTGGTATCATGGTTTTGATAATTATATGGCTTACGGTCAGTGTTGATCTACATTAATTGAGCGCCGTCGTTAACCAACCCTTAGCATTCCCTATGGATGAGGTATGCTATTGAGTAACATAACTTCAATCCAAATTTATGACCAAAACAGTTGACACCACTCTCATGCACGGGACAAGGGCCCGATTGGGGCAATCCGTGAGTGAGCCATACCCATTAGACAAGTGCGCGATTAAGCGGATGCTTGAAAAGATGGAATATCGCCTCGAATGATGTTGCGGGCAATTTCTCTTTGACGCTCATTGACGTACTCGACACTCTGGTCGTTCTAGACGATAGGCACGGTTTTGAACAAGCTGTCAAGAACATCATCACTTGGGTTTCTTTCGACGTGAATACCAAACCTCAAGTCTTTGAGACGACAATTCGTGTTATGGGTGGTCTGCTGTCTGGTCATATATTTGCTAATCAGTCGGGCCAACCATTTTATCTTCCTTGGTATCGGGGTGAACTGTTGGAAATGGCTCACGACCTCGGCGAAAGACTCCTTCCTGCCTTCAAAACACCCACGGGCCTTCCCTATGCTAGAGTGATTGATAAATTGTCTCTGTATCTTTCAGCACTTAGAAATAGCTAGATCAACTTACGACATGGGGTAGCGAAGGGTGAAAGTTTAGAAACGTGTAGGTTCAAGTCTCGATGATCTGTCAGATGTAACTTGAATCGTACAGGTACCGCTGGAGCTGGTTCTCTGATACTAGAATTTGCCACTCTAAGCCGACTGACTGGAGACGATCGCTTCGAAAAAGCGGCACACAAGGTGTATTCCAATATCTTGTGGTTCTGTTTGTAAAGCTAATCTACCGATATGTGCAGGCCTTCTTCGGAATTTGGAATCGTAAATCCAACATCGGACTTGTGGGAAACACTATCAATACATGGACAGGGGTTAGTAAGTCGGGGCTCACCCTTTACCAAATTCTAATTTTGTCTCTTCTAGGCGTGGACATCTCCTGAAATAACAAGTATTGGTGCTGGTGTGGATTCGTTTTACGAGTACGCTTTGAAATGGTATATCTTGAGTGGTACGTAGGTATCTATCTGACATAGGGTAGATCTTTCACAATATTCAGGTGACGTCGAATATCTTGACGTTTGGGAAGAAGCTTATGCCGCCATTATGCGATTTTCGAGGGCGACTGACGGATTTTGGGTGAGTCGCCGCGGTAGCTATGACGAAGATCTCTCACTTAAAACTTCTCACTTCCACAAGTACCGGACAGTACATATGGATACTGGAGATGTGGCGTATTTTACAGTCGATTCCCTATCTGCTTTTTGGCCCGGACTCCAAGTTCTAGCAGGGGATATTCAAAGTGCTATCAGA
Source organism: Termitomyces sp. T70a (assembly GCA_017657195.1). Taxonomy (NCBI): domain Eukaryota; kingdom Fungi; phylum Basidiomycota; class Agaricomycetes; order Agaricales; family Lyophyllaceae; genus Termitomyces; species Termitomyces sp. T70a. Next base: position 29,361 of record JAGGAT010000282.1, read on the forward strand.
CTTCATCTCATCTGTAAGTCCCATTGCCTCCTGCTCTGATAATTTTCACATTTCCATAATCTTCAGATTACAATCTATGGAGAACCCATTCAGGACTACCGGAAGTTTATGATACCAACTTCAAGAAAGCTACTTCTCACCAGTACCCGTTACGACCTGGTGAGTTTCTATCGTCACCATTTACTGCGCTCATCTGCCCTGCTTAGAATTTATTGAATCAACGTGGTATCTTTATCGAGTGAGCGAGTTGCTATCTCAACGTTGAACAAGCTATCGACATTTACACAGGCTACTCGAGATCCTTTCTACCTTGACGTAGGGGAGCGTATTCTGTTTGACATAATCACTCGATCAAAAGTGGACTGTGGGCTTGCTGGCATTCAAGACCTCAGGAATAATAAACGGGACGATCGAATGGAATCTTTTGCACTGTCGGAGACGCTCAAAGTCAGTGTTTTCAAGGAGGGTCTATACTATCTAGTATCAGCTAATGAATTGACAGTACCTCTATCTACTTTTTGACGAAGGCAACCCGTTACATAGTAATGATTCAAACTATGTCTTTACAACCGAAGGACACATACTCTCCCTCGGCCGACAACACTTAAAACCAATCTCGCCTTCACGCAGGAAACTGCGCCACATAGACAATCACCAATGCCCGGTGTATTTGCCATTCGCTCAGGGCGCCAATCTACGTGGTCATCGACTCGACGGTCTAGTTCGAGGTATTCAAAGTCGTCCTGATTTCGAGTATGCACGATCCTTGGTTGGTTTTGCCCCACCACAAAAAGATACTGTGACTTGGTCTCCATCCGGTTGGTGTGAAAGACCACACGTTGACCTATTTGTCAGTGTTTCACTTTTCATGACTGCTGCGCATGGTGACAACGACCGCGTCCTAGTCCTACGATGTTGTTTTGTCGACAGACGGGGGAGCAGTCTCGGAAGATCTAAGTCCAAGCTTACTCAAATTAGGTGTACTTCCAGATGGCTTCATTGTGCAAAATGTTACTGGTATACGAACCCACATTGTTCGACGATTAGATGGCAATGGCTACGATATCAGGAAATGTGTGTCATTACCTTTACTATTCATTCATTCTGACATGTGTCTTAGTGGGACATTACACCGTTCGAACGGGTCATATTGTCTACATCAACGACTCTTCATTACTTGCTCATCTTGATAACAAAAAGACTGATGTGAAACATCTAGACGTCCTTCTTCGGTTCTACGCGGAAGACGTTGACTCCCTGGCACAGAAAGCCGGCCTACCCACCACTATTTCAGATGATATGCAAGTCCTGCTAGTCGGCTACACGGCACAATTCGGTGGAACTCTCAATATCAAGTCCCAGTCAGATCCCAACTCTTCACACTTCGCACAGAAAGGCGGAGTCTACGTCTACAGGGATGCTGATAACCCGCTTGGATGCACTCCATATAGATATTCACATCCGTCCAGCGTCCTTGTCGTCCATCGAGGCGAGTGCGCATTCCTAGAAAAACTCATCTATGCTCGAGATGCGTCCGCGGTGGGGGTTATTGTCATAAGTGATGATGATCTCATCATAAATCCAACTGCAAATGCGGATGAATTACAAGCGGCTGGGGACTTGAGCAACACTACACTTGTTCTTCTACCACACAAAGCCGGCGAAACTCTTCTGGAGATGATAGGCCGCGCAGAGCAAGGGATTATAAGCCAGGTGAGGATGGTCCTGGAGGACGACACGGCAGATACGCCATCATCGAAGGATCCAAACCGGATATTGTATATTAATGGCCACCCACTTCGTAATACAAGACTATGGGTTTAGACTCGTCTAATCGTCAGATTTGATGATAGAGTAAGATGGTGCATCCAACTTTGTGACACCCTTGAGGAATGTAAGCTCAATGATGAAGAGGTATTCTACGGTTTTGCCGCCCTGCTTGCCAACGAGCTCGCCTGCGGCCTTGGCAGAACCACCTGTATGTATGACAGATATTTATTCAGGTATGGTTGCAAGTAATGCAATGGCTTGCATACCGGTAGCGATAAGGTCGTCGATCACAATCACAGTTTGACCTGGCTGAATAGCGTCGGCTTGCATCTCAAAAATGTCCTGAGAAATTTGATCGTGAGTGTTGTTCTTGGATCACAGGTTGGAGCTCACCGTGCCGTATTCCTTCTCATACGAAGCAGACACGCACTCTCCGGGAAGTTTACCGCGTTTGCGAACAGGGACAAAGGCGGCTCCCAACCGAAGCGCGATCAACGGCCCCAAAAGGAATCCCCGTGCATCGAGTCCAACAACGACGTCGATTTTCTTGGATGGAGAGGACGCGATGGTGTGCGATGTTATATGGTGAACGAAGTGTGTTATTAGAGTTTCGAATGCAAGTGGGTTCCTCAGAATTGGGAAGATGTCCAGGAACACGATGCCCTGAGATGCTTATCAGACATCGAGTACTTCTTTACTCTTGGCCAATGTTGTTCTTTGAAACGAACCTTCTTAGGAAAGTCAGGATGAGACGTGAGATGGCTCTTGATGTATTCGACATCCAACATGGTGGGCTTTGACGAACGAAAAAAAAGTATGTAGGGTTTGATCACTTTTTCAATGTGCCGTATGCCGAGAAGCAGAACTCAAAAAGGACTGAATGAGTATGATAACCCATCAAGTTCAGAAGGATCGCAGGATCCCATGTTCATTTTCTGACTGAGTGTGCCATGCAAAATGCAAGTTATAAGAAAGCATAAAGCATGCAAGATATGAATGATCTACGACAAGCTCATACGGAATCGAGAACTTCAGGCTCCTTAAAATCCTTAACCACCCGTGTTCCTGTCTCCTGTAAATCGAAAAAAGATGAGCAGATACTAAAAGACGGCGAACCAAACATACGTCTGTTGACTCGCCGTGGAGTTCAAGCAGTTTGGAGACATCAAACTTGGGCGCCTTCAAGATTTTCGCCTTGCGAACATAGACGTTCTGTAATGGGTAAATACCACGAGCCGCCTTCTCAATCTCCCGTCCAATAGCTTCTGGCACAAACTTCTGGACAAGCTCCTTCAAGTCACAGCTGGTCGCCTCTCGAGTCATGATCTCGAACATCTTTTTCCTGATCTCCCGGACCTGAGCAGTCTGGGCATATGTGGTCTTCTTGACCTGGGAGGGACGTCGTTTGGTGAAACCAATAGCGAAAAGACGGAGGAGGTATCCGTCAGTAGTTTTGACATCGACATGTGCCTCGACGAGTGTTTGCCACTTGCGAACGAGGGAGCGCAGCTTGTCGGAAGTGAAGTCCATGCCATGGAAATTGGTAAGGCAGTTCTTTCCCTGAACCTCGTCGACTCTTAGCTTGATCTTGCGGAAAGATTGCTCCTCGTCCTTGTTTAGGTCAGCCAGAGAGACTTCGACGATGCGTCCCTTTAGCGAGTCATTTGCATTTTCTAGAGAGAGATGTAAGGATGAAATAAGGTAGAAGATGACAGGACACACTGAGGCCCTGCGACCTGTTGACGAGGGTCTTGCCAACATTGCGAACTTCGAAGATTGAAGGCGCCTTGATATCATACCAGTCTAGAGGGAAATTGAGACCACGCATCGAAGAAAAAATAAGTACATACCTTTGCGAGAAAAGGGGTCGACGACCTTCTTCTTGATACCCTTCTTACCCTTGGAAAGGCGCTTGTTCTGATATACGGGTTCAATACGCGGGAACAAGGGGACGAGCCAGAGTACAGACCTTGCCGACAGCCATATTGATGAATTAGGGGGCGGTGGGGAGGAACCGCAGAGGAAAATGAGCCGGCACTTGGACGGGCGTAGTTTTGGATGGCGAGGCAAACGTTTGGCTATGTTGACTGTCCCAATCTGTCCCAGTGGCTTCAAACCTTATCACTGCAGCTGTACAGTGGTTCTCACGCATGTCACGCATGTCACATTTCGCATGCTTACCCGCGCCGAATTCGACGCCGCCTGCAAGACAGTTGTCGATCATCCTCCAGTCCCAGCGGGCTGGTCATGGAATGAGCATCCCGTGCGCCGCTTTCATTTGCCATCTCACCCTCACGATCTCACTTCTTCAAGTCCATACTCGGTCTAGGATTCTTATCTAGGACCGTACATCACTTTCGGCGCCCTCAACCACCATCTACTGACGATCAACATGTAAACCAAGACGCCGATGACGAGGCCGAGGCCGTGATGAAGGGTATCCCTGAAACCCTGGTTTCGCGACAATATGTCGTCTACTCTGCGACCTTTCGCGTACCAACATTCTACTTCTCAATGCATGATTCCAGTTAGTTACATCTTGCTTGCATGACTTCCCTAACCAATGACGTAGTGGGCAGTCCGCTGACTCTGGCCAACCTCGTCCACACCACGCTCTTCCATCCACTGGCCTTTGAGCACACCGAGCACTCGACATTTGGAATCACCCGTCCGGAGTCGTCGTTTCCTCTTCTTTCGCAAGGCGAACATCCAACTTTGGGGATCCCATGTTGGTATCTTCATCCATGTGCTACGGACCAAGCCGTCGCCGAACTCATGGCCGAGACTGACGCTGCTGATGGTGAGGATGCAGAAATTGTACGATTGCGACGGTGGCTGGAAACATGGTTTATGGTGCTTGGGACAGTGGTGAACACAAAGGGGACGGAATTGAGATGATCAGAGAGTATAAACACATGACAGCACCCGCGGAGCTTGGGTCTGGTTTTGGATTAATAGTCGTGTAGTTTTGAGACCGCGCGTCGTTTCACCTTCCACCACTCGACACTCACAGTATTATCCCAAATCGTACGATCAGGTAGATTTCAATCAGATTTGTTTATTCCGGAGGTCGTATAAAGGCGCTAGCCATGCTCTCTTCTCGCTTTGCTTCCGTACCTCGTCTGTCTTCTCGTGCTTTCGTCTCAGTTTTCTCTCGTTCAATGGTATGTTAACCCACTTCGTCCCAAACACCTCCCATGACACCCTTCAGGTTCATGAAGCTGTCATCGTTGCTGCGGCTCGTACACCCGTCGGCTCTCTAAATGGATCTCTCAAATCCTTTACCGCAACACAACTCGGTACTATCGCTCTCAAAGCTGCGCTCGAATCTGGAAAGATAGATCCCGCGGTGGTTCAGGAAGTTTACTTTGGCAACGTCGTACAGGCCGGTGTCGGCCAGAGCCCTGCCCGTCAAGTCGCCTTGAACGCCGGCCTCAGGACCAGTTCTGACGCCACCACTATCAACAAAGTCTGCGCCTCTGGTCTCAAGTCGATTATCCTTGCAGCTCAGAGCATCCAGTCCGGCGATCGGGACGTTGTTGCTGCCGGTGGAATGGAGAGCATGAGCAATGCTCCGTGAGTTCACCAGGTCCAATTTTAGTCATGTGCTGAAGTTATCCTTTCTCGTTAGTTTCCTTCTTCCCCGTCAAAACCCGGCCTTTGGTAAATTCACTGCCATCGACTCTCTCGAGAACGATGGTCTTTGGGATGTTTACAACAACTTTGCTATGGGAAACTGTGGTGAAGCTGCATCTGTCAAGCATGGAATTACCCGCGAGGCCCAGGATGCCCATGCTATTGAATCGTATAAGCGCGCGGAAAGGGCATGGAAGTCTGGAGCTTTCAATGCCGAAGTCGTGCCGGTTACTGTGAAAGGCAAGAAGGGCGACACCATTGTGAAGGAGGATGAAGAATATACCCGGGTAATTTTCGACAAGGTCCCATCTCTTCGTTCCGCATTCAAGCAAGGTGGTAGCATCACTGCTGCTAACTCGTCGCCTCTCAGTGATGGTGCATCCGCGCTGATCTTGATGTCCGCTGAGAAGGCCCAGGAACTGGGACTAAAGCCCCTCGCCAAAGTCATATGTGCGCCGTTACTTTCCTTTTGTCCTTGTTGTGACTCTAATATTGTGTCTCTCAGCTTGGGCTGATGCTGGTGTCGATCCTATAGACTTCCCAGAAGCACCCACAGTTGCCATACCCAACGCCCTCAAGAAGGCCAACCTCACAATCGATGATATTTCTCTCTTTGAGGTCAATGAAGCTTTCTCTGTGGTTGTCAGGATTGCCGAGAAAGTTTTGAATATTGATCCCGCTAAGATCAATGTCAATGGGTACGCAAATTTAACTCTCTTTCTTGTCGAGATCATGTTACTGAAAGAATGTCGATAAAAGTGGTGCCGTTGCTCTTGGACACGCCATCGGAAATTCTGGCTCCCGAATCATAGTCTCACTTGTTCATGCCCTCAAGGCCGGCGAGTATGGTGCTGCTGGTATCTGCAATGGGGTAAGCGGATCAAATCGTCCTTCAAGGAGTCTTGCTCATATGACATTTTCAGGGCGGTGCTGCTTCATCTCTTATCATCCAGAAGCTGTGAATTTGAAAATCCGTGGAAACCTATGTCTTTGATTACTACTTAGCGGAATTACTTGTCTTTCGTACTCACAATATCGAATTCCAGAATCCAAGCTTGCCGTATCTAGTCCTAAGACTTCTTCTGCCATATCACATACTCTCATTGGTTCGGAATTTCAGGTCGTTCGGCTGCATCATCTGACGGATATGACTGCTCGCACTACGCCGAAAACGATAACTTATACTCACAGGTTTACTGCTCAGATAACGATAGTAGTTTGCTTGTTCAAATCAATTTGTGATAAATATGCAGTGCGATTTGCATTGATGACCTCACTTTCAGTCTTTTTCAATGGTCTCTGCTACTGACCTTCTTGGACAGTTGCCCTCTGTGAAACTGGAAATCAAGGATTCCGTCATCGTCGATCACAAAACCGAAAATGAGAACAACGGGGAGAAAAGCTCGTTCGACATCCAGGAAGGCGATGCAGCGCTCAAGTTGATTGGTGCTGAAAGGACTGTTCAATTCAGCGATGAGTACAATTGTAAACTTCGCCGGAAATTGGTACGGATGTGCTTCCATCGTAAAACCCTTGACCCCCTCTACTACATACACAGGATCTACTAATCCCGCCGCTATGTGCAGCAGTGTATTTCACCCAGTTCCTGTAAGACTTGCCTTGTTCCAAGGACAAACTGCGGACCAACTAATAATAATGATTGGCAGAGATAAGACTTCGCTTAATTATGCAAGGTTTGGACACTTATCACTTTATCTCCACGTTCTGACAATCTCAGGAAGTATCATGGGACTTCCTATCACTGGACAGGTAGTTTACTTTAACTTTTATGTTCGATCAGCTGATTGGAACTTGCGTCAAGCATTACAATCTTGTTTCTCTCGCTTTCTATGTCGGTGAATGACTAATTTCGTGTGGTAAAGGGATGCTTCCGGCTCACTATTGATGGCCAGGCTTCCTGGCGTGGGAGTTCCCGACTGTGTATATTTCGCAAAAACTCAGGGTTGCCAAATATCTTGGTATGTCTCATGTTTCTGTCATTGGATACCAAAGCTAACTTATCTTAGGGGCAAATGTTGTTCTCTGGGGAATCATCTTGATGCTCCATGCCGTTGGAACGTCTTTCGGAGCCTTTTTCACTCTTCGCGTGCTGCTCGGTAGGTGAAGGCTGGCCCTCAGACGGATTCAAGTTTAGTCTATCTGCAGGAATGCTGGAGAGCTGTGTCGCACCTATTCTCATCCTGATAGTATCAATGTTCTATAAGAAGGACGAACAGGCTCAACGAATCTCCTGGTTCTATCTGATGGTATCTTTTTGCGCCACAGAAGCCATTCCCACATCTTACTCTGTTTCGTAGAATGGTCTCACCCAAGTTTTCGGTGGTTTCATCGCATACGTAAGTGATTTCTTCCCATAATTAGAAGATGTAGCTAATTTCGTGTCCTAGGGTGTTTCGTTTGATGATGGGAAGAGGCTGCCGCCATATAAGATCATCTACATACTTCTCGGAGGCCTAGCCATTGTCGTCGGGATATCTGTCCTTATATGGCTTCCGGATTCGCCTGTACATGCCACATTCTTGACCAGAGAGGAGCGAATAGCTGCGCTAGAACGAGTGCGCGATGACCAAGGAGGAACGGAGAATAAGATTTTGAAGAAGTCGCAAATCCTGGAAGCAGTCACCGATATCAGAACTTGGCTTATTGTACTTTCAACCTTGCTCAGTCTGTCATTTCGCGTTCATGGCACGTAGAAGTACTCATCGTCTTTTCAGCCAGTATTCCCAACGGCGCCCTTAGTAATTGTAAGTCGTGCATTCTCTCTGACAGTTGTTTTTGCTCAGATTTACATGTACACAGTTAGTAACATCATCATCAAGAGCTTTGGTTATACGTATGGCGATTAGTCCATCCCAATGTGTTCCATATGTCGAGATTTTGATGCATACGCCAAGGTCGAAACAAACACTTATCCTGTCAACCCCCGCCGGAGCAGTAGGTTCGTTAATGACATTTTTGTGTGGTTGGTATTCCGGAAGGAAGGTGATTCGCATTTCTCTTATTTTTGCTTTTGAGCCAATGTTGATCATCCACCAGAACGAACGTATGATTCCGATTATTTTTGCTCTAGTACCCACGATCGTGGGTGCAGGTCAGCTTCATGCGAAATTCGACAAAGCACTCGTGATAACCTTCTCATAGCTATTCTCATTGGCCTGAATGATTCTCAAAAGAAAGGCCCGCTCCTCTTCGGTAAGGACATTACATACAGTTCACACGTGGAAATGCCAACAGTTATTATAGCGGCTTACCTGACTGGCACATTTGGGAGTGCACTTTCCACTATTTACGCATGGAATGCAAGCAACACGTCTGGACACACGAAGAAAAGTACCATCAACGCGATGACACTTATAGCCTTCGCTCTTGGTAATATTATCGGTGCTGAGATATTCCAGCCTAAAGACGCGCCGGATTATATTCCAGGGAAAATTGCTATTATGGTTCTCCTCACAGTTCAGCTCGGAGTTTGTGTTTTATTGCGGTGGATCAATCTCCGAATGAATGCCAAGAAAGTGGCTCAGATCGAAGAGTTTAGGATTAGCAAAGGATGGAATGACGCAGACATTCGGCGGGAGAGGGAGAGGCATGCCTTTGCTGATTTGACTGACAAGGAGTGAGTACCAATTCTTTTTTATGATATGCCAATATTCTAAAACTATGTTCAGGAACCCCTACTTCGTTTACACGGCTTAAGTTCCACTCAAAGTCATGATACCAAGTTGTTCATCAGCTATCCAGTCACAAGCTAGTTCTGTAGAGTCTACTTATGTAAGCCCATGACGCTGTGCGTGTTTTTGGAAAATGCCAATTTGTCAATCGTCATTCGGCAACCGGAGTCTCTTTAGTGGCTTGTCTCATCAGTCTTCAAGTGGTCTGGGCACCGACGCCACCACATATCTGTCCATCCTTCAAGAACTCAAAATCAACCTTATTTTGCCAAATTGATGAGTATGACACCTCCTATTCCTGATACCTCCGGTAGCCTATCTCTTCACATTTCTTCCGTTCCAAAAATCAACAAGACACAATTTATCTACTCCTATGTAAAAGAACAAACGATACACGCCAAAGCGTACGCCGCTGAGGGTCGAGCTCTCGAACGATCCTGGAAACAAGATGTACAAGCTCCCATGTCTAGTTTGGAGGCAACCCCTGGACCTCAAAAGACATCAAAGCTTGCCATGGATTATGGTTTCGGAACCCCAGTCCTGAAGCCGCGTGATGCGAAACGCCTCGACGGTAGCAAGAAAATCCCACCGACAAAGGACAGGAAAATTTCAAGCGTAGAGAACGTGACGCATGGAAACGAAGTTTCGAAGCACAAGCGGAAAGGGAAACAACGACGGTCTTCGGTTCCACGGAAAGGAAGCTCTATTTCTGGCTCAGATCACGAGTATGGACAACGTCGGTCTAATCTTCGCTCGTAGTTGAAGCGAATTTTGAAAACATGTGTCGTTTTAGGTCTGAAGGAACGACGAGAACGTAAACGCGTCAAGAGGGCCATTATGAAGTCCGTGTCGAATGGTGACTCGTTAGATGAATCCTTTGCAGAAGGGGCAAAGGGAAAGAACAAGATTATTAAGAAAACTACGAAAAATATGGGGCTGGCGGGCCTTGCGCTGATGCATGGCTTTACTGCCACCAATGTGGGCAAAGGACGTCTGACGGTGCCTCTTTCTTTCTGTCAATTTCTCTTTGAACTGATTATATCTTGCTTGCGTTAATCAACGAAGGTTAAACCGTCTCTCAACGTTGGGGTTTTCAACAAGGGCAAAGCATCGCTCAAGTCTAGACCAATGCAGCGCGATAAGAGACCCTGCAAGAAAGGAGGCAAGATGAACAATTCTGCTTCTCATGTTATTCAAATTCATTGACTATGGTCACACTCAAAGGTCATATGAACAATAGTTTTATTGAGAGCGACTTAACCAGCAAGACGCCCAAAAATCTGCGAAAACGCAGGGCCGCTTCAGAATCAACCAGCGAAACATCATCGAATCCAAGTAGTTGCAGGAAGGCCAAAAAAACTGAAAGATTGCAAAAGTTAAAGCATTTCACTTCAAACTCTGTGAGACTTGAATCCTCGCCGGCGATCACTGAAAACGTTCGAGGGCCCATAAAGTTGGACAACAGAAAACCGACCGAATCGTTAACTTGGGATATCGAGCGAGAGAGTGCGATACTGCCCTCTCACCTCTCCACTTCGGTCTCTGAGAAGCCTTTTTCTGTGCTGCTTGATACTAAGAATACTTCGTGGAGCAAAGCACCTGTTGATCTAGCTTTGTGTGATGTTCTTTCCCTCGTTAACAAAGGACCTTTAGCACTGCACTTGACGACACCCTCGGACGACAGAGAGTCGCGTCATGCAAGTCCCTCCATCGGGCCATCCGAATCTGCATCTCAACATGTAAACCTGTCTCCGACTCGCCACGACCTGCCAGCAACGGAGGCTGCCTCCAAGTACTTCGCATCCGTCCCGCAATTCCAACCTTCTGAGGAACAGCCTTCTTCCGCAGGTGTCACTAGCGAAGCCAAAAAGGTAGTCGTGATTGAACCTTTACCTTGCGGGTTCTCACATACAGACGGGAAACACGATTTTTCTTTGGCGCTTTCTTCTGATGCTATTGCGGCTCAAGCTGAAGATGGAAATGAACAAGCATCAAACAGGATCTATGACTCGTTGCTTCGTGACCTAGATGACTTGCCTTTGGTTGAACCTCAAGACTACAAGTACTCTGATTATAGTTTGCAAGCTGTACCGTTGGACGACTTGGACTGCTATGATGGAATCCTACAAACTGTGATAACCAGCCATGACCTTGATGACGAACGAGCCAATAACAACTTCTTTTCCCACCAATGGGATGCGTTTGAACTTGCGTATCCACAAGAGCTTGAACAGACAGGATATAAAGAGCAATATTATAATCAGGAAGGAGGCCTTGACGATGATGGATGCGATGCATCGGAATGCGAAGCTAAATACAGCCTTCCTTCTCAAGAAGCAAGCGAAATTGGGGTTCCGGGACTTATCTATAACGCTGACTGGAATTTGGAAGAACTCGGATATCACAATGGCAAACTTTGGCAAGACATGGGGGAAATGGACAATGCCGATAATTCCCCGACTTCGGTAAACTTGGATACGTGCATCAACAGTGATCTGGAGTCGGGGGAGTCCGTCCACCTTATAGGTACCTTCACAGAGGGTAAGGCATTGTTACGCGGGTACTCTGAGGCGGAAGCTCACGCGTTTTACTCGTCTATTCCATACCGTCAAATACAAGTGTCTGAGGCAGAAGCTGATGTTGCGAAGAGGTTGAAGAATCACTGGTTACCTCAACGTTTGTGATCACAGCAAGGTCCTACATATTCAAAATCACTGGATTAGAGATAGGGATTGTGTTAGAATTCCAGATGTGTATCCCGAGCTGTCACTAAGAACAATAGTAAGTATATTCCTCAGTCCAAGATAAGTGACTGTACTGGTCTGTACCTAAGAACAATAGTAAGTATATTCTAAGGTACCGTTTAGTAAAACTGTATCCGGAGTGTAAATAGGGATGACATACCCTCAGTCCAAGATAAGTGACTGAGGGTTCTATCTACTGTAAGTGCAATATATTGACGAGGAGACTGTGAGGCGCATCATCCCACGTGACTCAACGCCGCCGCCGCAGAGGGAAATACGGATTAGGAAGGTGGAACTGTATAGTTGAAGGAATATGGATCGGAACGGAGAACAGGGGACCCTCAGTCGTTTATACACACCGACTGAGGTGAGCCCCAAGTATCTATATATATCAGCCAGTAGCTTACGGGTCACTAGTATATAAACCAACAGGTACTTAGAATAATACAGTCGTTTATACACACCGACTGAGTATATAAACCAACACAATATATATACGTGTACGAGACAATGGAGGCCACAGCGTAACTGGCCGGTATGGAGAGTATAATGGGAGCGGTGGCCCTGGTCGGCGACCCTGGAGTGACTGTGTGATATGTGAAATAGTCCAACAGATTGGGTTTTAGTAGAAAGTTTAAATGTGTATTCTATTTTGTCGCTTGCTATTTTTGATTTCACTCACCACGTGATCCTCTCATGTCACAGTCTCAACAAACTGCTTAGGTCGAGTGGGAGACACTGTATGATATATTGAATTTTCGAAGACGATACCAAGTACTTTGAAACGAATAAACGAATGACCCGGGTAGCATAACCTTGCACATGAGGACAACTTGCAAAGATCCGTGTCTAAGACACGTCGAGTCACGTCACAAGTTTTGCTCTTTGCTTATAATTGACCGGTGTTAGCCTAATCTATTCGTTCCAGCCATACCTGTTCAGCTGCGGCACACTATGTATGTAGCTTATGGAGATGTAAGCCAGGCTTACAACTATGGAATCAGTGTACACAACCCAGCTGGAAGCTTATCAGTGATATAAGAAACAGTGAACAGTGAGCAGGAAAAAGTGTCAAGGTGCATAATGCCACATCTCCAATTACAACTTGTTGAGAGCTATAATCATGCAATGGAAAAAAGAGGAACAGGAAGCATTGTACATCAAAAGATATTGCTCTCCTTCAGAATTCATAAGGCAAGCCTAATCAATCACCTAAACCTGTTTCTACAAGTCCATCAATGGCTGCAAGGACAAGATCTTTGACAATGGTGCAAATGTAGGACCCGGGAAGCTCCCGGCAAAACTTGTCCGCAAAATAGCGGATTTGAGGCGGAATTTTGGCCAAATCTAAGTCC